>PNEQ01028399.1:31722-46335 GCA_003012365.1 Medauroidea extradentata
TATATATATATATATATATATATATATATATATATATATATATATATATATATATATATATATATATATACATACATATATACATACATATATACATATATACATGTTGTAAATAGCCCAGTGTGCTTGTAAAGTGTGTGCGAAGCTTTTCGGAAATACATTTGTATTTGTGTTTGGCCTTCGCCGGCACTCCGTCTTTTAGACACCCAACCATCACTGGCCAGCCGTCTTTTCCGACACTGAGCCGTCAACGGGCTGGTGTTTTTTCCGACAATCAACCGTCAACGGCCCGGTATATTTTCCGATACTCAGCCATCACCGGCCCACTGTCTATTCGACACTCAACCACCAGTCCATTGTCTTACTGACACTCAGCCGCCACCGGCCTGCTGTCTTTATGATACCGACCTTCCATCTTCTTTGCTAACGGCAAGGCGTCTATTTGATATCTTACCGGTAGTGGTCCGGTGTCTTTACGACACGACGGCTGACTGTCAGCCGCTGGTCCAAAAAAGACATCGGCCTGTTACTGGCAAAATACGTTAGGCATGCATCTGGAATTCCGTCTTGCCACTAGCGGCCCGCTTCCGGCACGTACTTTCTGTGTTTGCTGTAGAACCATTCCCTCATAAACCTTCTCCTGCTATGGTCGCTCATTGAAGCCATGGGAGAAGGAATTTCTCAAACATTTAAGCTCAGTATGATGCAAAATGAAGTCAAACTTACCAAGTCCAAGTGCCTACCCCACAGAGTTAGTCATCTGATAAAAATTATTACGCACACTTACAACTTCTTATTGAACAGTTAAACTTTGTCCAGCTGCATATACTGTGCGATAGAGGGGAAATGCTTCATGACCGAACGAAAACACGTGTCATTTGTCATTAAAGGTCACAGACAAGTGTTAACGCATCTTGTCGGTGACTTTTTGTATGGTTGCCCTAAAAATCTTCCACATTTGAATCGTTAAGACACAAAGCACGACAGCTGCCATCATGCATCGCAATGGTAACAGAAACACAAACTTAGTGAACGTATCATGCAATATGAAAACACACACACTTTTTCACTTTGGGAGCTCACAAATTGACCATAAATATCGAGGTTCATAATTTGCCAAGGGCCTTTAGGAACTTGACTGGACGACTTACCAAATTTTACTTGCTGTGCCGGCTTACGTGCACTGTAAAACGTAATTTGTAAGCTTACCATACTGATGTATAGGAGTATTAAACAACATGGTATGATGAATTTGGGTCTCATACAGCAAGGGTAGAATTACCTATACGTTTTACAGAAATAGTCAAAAAATTACTGGTGTTAGCAGACTTGTTTAGTATGCTTTATTTACTAACTCATGTATGGCACGTGTACCATACTGTGTGTTGGTTAATTACTTCCATTATATTTAGGAAATGGTTATACAGTGCTGGCAATCATACCACGAGCGAACATGTGCTGATACGCCCTGCTCTAGAGCAGGTCAACCAAAGGTGGCTGAAATGTCCTGAAAAGTTGGTTGACCACAAGTTGACAACAAAATACCGAATCATGGTAGTACCATAACATCGTGCAGCGTTAAGACTCGGGGACAAACACTTTCTTAGCACTTACATAACTATCAGTGAATTATCATATGCCCTTATCTCGACTAAAACAACATGGCGCCTCTTATGTTAAATCTTTGCGAACTTACATTCACAGGGTATAAGCTGCATGATTAACTGTAATATACACGAATCACTCGGTGAGATCTTGTGCCAACGCCACGGTCTCTTCGGGTTCATGCTGTTCAACATGTAACTCGATCATATCAAAGTTGCGTGAGAACATATGCGTAATAAGATTGTAGGCTCATCGGACATGCTAAGCTTTAAATCTAAACCGTGACAAACGGTACACCCAGCGTCATAACTTCCCTTCTTGAGGGTGATTCCGCACCCTGCTGAAGGCCAGGTTGTCCGTGAACAAATGACATTCGTAGCGCTCTGTGAATCAGGGTGAGTTTGTTAAGTCCTAATAAACACGCTAGTGTTTCCTTTTCACATAAATAAGGCGTCTCCACGACTCTGATAGCGTGAGGCTGGCGAATGTGATTTGTGCAACACAACCGTCAACATTCTTATCGCGAAACGTATTTCTCTGTACATTAGAACGCTTTTGAAGCGCGTTGTAGTTAACGCCCTTAATATCAGGGGGCAAAGCCAAATGGCAAGGTGGCATCGTCGAAATCGAGGAACACCCTACTAGCATAACCTAAAATGCCAAACCTTGAATGGCGTCATGCAGTTAGTTGAAAAATATCCAAAAGAAAAACGTCCACGAGAATCTGAGGATATGCTCAGGTCAGTCACTCGACCATTTGCAATACACACACGCACACGTGCTTGTTCAGGAATGAGCAAAATGTTAGAGACTACTCCAACTGGAGACGATTAAAGAACCGTGCATTTACTAAACAGCGTGTGGCCCAAAGTGTTACCTGCACTACAAAAATGTTTCGTATTTTTACACCAATTTTGGTAGTAGAAGGACTCTCATCGAGTGTTGGTGTAATTTTACACTACTTATGTCCGTGTGCTTTAGCCATTTAACATAGCGCGGTAAAAATACAATAAATAGACGTAAAATAACAACACCATTGTAATTATTTTTCATGGCAATGCCCTGTAACATAATCAGTAGTTCAAATGAGAAAAAAGACGTCTAGAGCTGAGAACTAGATGACGTGTGTGATATTTTAATTTTTCTATTATGCATAGTACCTCACGACATTATGTTATTGACACATCTTCATTTTTAACCAACGAAAATTTCTGACCCAGTGAGGGTTTAAACCCACGGCTTTTGAGTCGTCACCCCACGACCATAAAAATCGGTAACTGAGGTCTGTAACAGTTCATAACTCGGAGTTAGGACTACACGTATAACTTAATTTACTGTTTTTGACATTGACTGGTAATATTTCAGCACACTGTTCACCATTTGAAAGGAGGGAAATTCTTCCTTTGTTTGCTATGAGTATGAATTGTTCAAATAAATTATAGCTCAGTCTAGGAATCATCCAACGATAAAGTTTATTGCACCAAGTCAACTGTCGTACTGAAATAATAGGATAAAAATAGTTTCATATGCATCAATTTGATATGTAAAGAAAGTTATACAGATACATTGTTTAACAAAATATAATTTCAGTTGCGCATAGAATGCTCCAGGTTATAAGATTGGTGTTTGCAGACTTGAATGAATAATTTTAACATAAAGGTGTTAACCTCTCGAAGTTTAAAATAGTTTGTACTACGTAACTTCATAAAGTACTAGACAATTTTTTGCATACGCCAGATTTGATTTAACTGTCTCGAAATAAATAGTGAACACACAAAAATGAACTTTCAACAAAATTGACATAAGAATATTACAAAATATGTTATATTTAGAGAAGCTGGTATGTCGCAAAAATGTCCTGTGCCTACGTACCCTTGACAACACAGTAATTTCTTGCGACATGTTTGATTGAGTGATATACGTCTGACACAACGTAGCTGTCAGCAGGCAAGTAATAGGCATCAAATATTACAATATCGGGATTCTTATTGGCTCAGTCAAATAGAGCAACAGCTCTACGCACAAGCGAAAGCCAGTCATCTTTTCATAAGCTGCACGTGCGTTGAAACCCTGGAAACAGTCAAGTTTTCCTGCGATAAACCGTTATCTCTAGTTATATTACGTGGTTGAAAAACAACATTTCTCGTAAAAGCAATATACGTATCAGTGGTTTCAGGCGCATGTATGCAACCCACATGAACCCAATATAAATCAAGGTTAATTTTAGGTTCGCTATAGCATTAACAGTATTACAAATATCAACATAATCTTCGCGTTTTATAAGAGACCAAGCGGCGTTTGCCGAAGTTAAGTATAAAGAATTGTTGCTACGAATTTTACAAAACTTTTTTTTTTCGTATGACGTTCATAATGTAAACGTTTGTTATACTTGACTTCGGCAAACGCAGCGAAAATGAGAACGACTGTGTCTTTGATATATCGCAAAGATAACGTTGATATGTGTAATATTCTTATTGATATTGTCAACCTAAAATTTGCCTTGATTTATATGGGGTTAATGCGGGATGCATACATGCGCCTGAAACAGTGATACGGCCGCTTAAGATACAGCAGATGACTTTCCCTACCCTCTGCGTTTACGACTACTGAGTGCTGTGTCTGGGCACTTAGCTGCTGTGTTGCCTGATTGGTGAATACATCAGGTCTGCTCACTTTGTTTGCTCAAGACTACAATTCGACCGTGACACGCCTAAGATGACTGTCAATCCAGTAATATGTACTGCACATGTCAATACAACATATAAACCTCGCAATAAAATAATTACTTGTACAGATTTTCGAGGCAATTGAAAGATAACATGGTTTGACAGTTTAACATTCTTCGCGAAATATACTTGTGTGTTTTACATGCAGGTGTAAATTATCATGAAAATTCATGAATATCCGTGTTACTGTTAACATCGTTTTAAGCCTTTGAGGTTATTTCAAGAACTGGCAGTAAAACTACATCTGAATACGATTCTGTACCAAGTTAACTGAATTGCTACTTCTCAGACAAAAATTCACTAAGACATGTAACATGTAATATCACCTAGTCATAATATATATTTATAACCGACAGAATATCAATCTTGTGTAAGGTACTATTCATATCGCCATTATCATTTTACGTTATAAAACTCGCACATTTACATTTTATATTAATGGAAGGCTATACATTTCTCCCGAATGGTATATTTAATAAGGGTGTATCATCGTGTGTGAAATAAATGAAGCATACCGGTCCTACTTTTTAAAACTCAGTTTTGAGTTCTTAATATCTGTAATAAAACGTATGTTCTGTCATGCCCACTTGAGGCGATTAAGTCGAAAATTTAAATGTATTGTTTGACAGCCACACATGTGTTCTAAAAGCGTAAGGCGACTTTTGTTTGAGTCTTAAGTATGCGAGACACATAATCAAGTGAAGTTTAATTTAATACGTAAGCATTTATCGCATTCAAAACCTCTATAGCGTCTGATAGCGCCGACTTTATGGTAGACGGTTCTACAAGATTCCCGGTTTCATTCTGGCGACAAGCGAGCGACATTTTTGTGTCTTGTATTAGGCGCACACAGTCCTGGGATGCTGTGAGGGGCGTGTTATCAGAATGAAGCAGAGGGGCTGTAACCCCCTCCACGTTTCCCATCTGACTTCCCCGCGCAGCAGCGAGCCCGGACGAACCCCTAGCGTATCGACTGCCCGCCCAGCCTCTTCGGCGCTACTCGGGCGAGCTCGGCTCCTGTCGGGCCGCAGCCCGGCGCGCAAGGGGTCGTTGGCAGGGGTGGGGTAGGCCAGCCCGCCCGGCTGCGGGCCTGCGCCAGTAGCTCTCTCACCGCCGTGGAGGGTAGGAACACGGCTCGTGGCTTAGCTTGCGCTAGCAGCAAGAGGCGGCATGCTGCCGGTGGTGGTAGCTAGGGGCGGCTGAAAGGCGGCGACTGGGTGGCCCGGAAGGGGCGATGATATCGCCACAACCCCCGTGAGTAAACCTTTCATACTTACGCATTTCATTGAATCGGGCGACAAAACAACTAAAGGGGAAAATGCTACACTTTAAGAAAAACAGAAACTATTTTTTTTTTAAATAAATGTGCAAAAATATTATATCAGGGTAGTTTTTTTGTTGGACATTTTTGTATGTGAGTAATGAACTATAAGTTTCTTGAAAAAAAAATTTAATAATATCTAACGAAACGTTAAAATACCTGTATCACTGTCATCCCCCCCTCCCCTGCTGGCCTATTCACCTGAGTTACGTTAACTGTATTGTATTGTGAATGTACATTTCCCGACATTTAACTAATATCCTTGAGCTCGAAATCTCTAAATCATTTTTCAAACGTTCAATTAACTCAGTACAATCTTGCCTAAGTTTTTTGTACGTTGATTGATTCATAGTTCAGCGGGGTTAAATGCAACGCCATAGAATTGCAGTCGGAAATAAAACTGTGTGTTCGTCTCAACACTCAGAATGTTAATGTCTTGATAACAAATGCTTAGTTAAACTTTCTTAAAACTTAAAATATTTACGTCAGTAACAAGTGAAATCCATTCGGGCGTTTTTGTCCTTTCCTTACCAAACATTGTAAATTTCCACATATTTAACGTTACTAGTTTAGTGTAAGACTGAAATATTTACGTAGGTCTTTATGATGATAATACATTAAATCCGTTGAAGAATAAACTAAGAAACACAGCCATATGTCATCCCTTGATAATCCAAAAAATATTTTCCGTATATCATAAAACGTACGATTTAACTTGTAATGTTTATTTGATTTACTCCTTTATTTAGTGGTAAATTTTAGAAGGATAAAGTTCAATAATTTGAATAGACAGGCGTTGTGGGTTGAATTTTATACGCCGAAATAATTAAAAATTGTTTCATTTCAGTAATGAAATTGCCATGACTGTTTATCTAGTAAATAAATATTATTTATTTTGTGAGGAATTAATACAATCTTTCAAAAATTAATCGGTAGTATGATTACAAATCTCTTACTAGCGATGGCTATACTTAAATTGATATTTCGACTTAAAAGTCACAGTTATACTGAAGTGGCAGAAACCCCTGCATTTAGGTGGACGTTGCCGTCAAAGCGATTAAATAATCTGACGAAAATAATCACGTTCGTTGCTTTAGATATAGTGTGAGAAAGAAATGCTAAAATCAGTTGATGATGAGTTGTTTTAATATGAAAGTAGCTACACACTCACACACACCCACTTATATATGTATATATATATATGTATACACACACATATATATATATATACACACACACACACACATTTAAGGTAAAGTGGCGCGGGCACACCACGGAATAATGGAAGATGAGCAAAGATATACATAATTGTTGTTTTACCGGCAGTGATATCTCGTACATACATTACTAAGAACATGATCAGTTAGTTAGTGACTATATTGTGGTTACACGCTTTTTCAACTAACAGGGTCCTATTAGACTGTGCTGTGTAAGAGAAGTTCAGATTAGACCACGTGTAGGTATACCTCACTGGTAGATCAATATGTTTGCCTCTTAGTATGAAGTTTAAATAATATGAAATTAGGGATGGATGAATTAACTCCGCCAAGTTTTTCCATTATTTGCTTAAGTTTAGACCTACAAGAAATAAACCACTGTTATGCCCTTAACATCACCAGATACAATAATTTTTGTTTCGGGTGTTTCGAAAGAAAGAAAAAATAACTAACTGTGGCACATTCCTACATTTTTATTACGATGTAGCCCAGTTCAGGTACGGGAAAGAAAATTTCTCCCGGTCAAGGTCACAAGCAGCAACCAATCATGAGGGTGGTGTGTCACCAGTAACACATAAGCATCATCAACCAATGACATACGCTATTTATATTAGTGCTAGTCTCTTGGTCTTGTACAGTACCGATTATGATTTTACTATATTTCTGCGTCACAGCGTACGTGAACAAATATACTAGGAATACTATTTAACATATATAATTATATTAAAATGCAGGCATGCCATTAAGAATGAATAGCTCGATAGATAATGTCATCGAATGCTTTTGCAATGAGAGTAAATTATTTAGTGAAATATTGTGTGCAATGACATTTAAGAGTTCTATGTTTCCACATGGGGAAAAAATACGAATATCAACCAAGAAAATTGATAACAAAAAAAAAAAAAAAAACAAGCCGAATCGGCTGTAATTAAAACATGCATAAATACGAAAACTTGAAATTTTTAGTGTTTTCTTTTTTATATACGTGTCGTCGACAGCCAATTCAACTTGATTTGTTTTCCTTGAATCATCCTCGTTTTTTTTAGACTACGTTGCACTCTAATGTCGTACGTTTACAATATGTCCCTAAATCATAACTCAATAGAGTTAGAGATAACTGAATGATAGTAAATAGTAACCTGAACTAATTTTTAGATGTTTTATCATTGTTTGTCGTGCGGTCGGAACACTGTGAGAGTACTGTTGTGATCGTGCCGGGTCACGAACTGACACGTTGATGGAGAGAGACCTCGTGTGCACGCTTCTCAGCATGTAAGTGGCAACGAGAAGATTATTGATCGTCAACCCAGCCCTCGACCTCTACATGGCGCAGTACAGGATACAGTTAATTTTTAAGGAGGTAAAGTTGCCTTACGCTGCCACCCCCTCCCCATATTTTCTTTTTCCAGATTTTAGTGTTACAGAAGTAAAATATTGGGTACAAATGTAGCTAATACTGCTGTAATATTAATTTAATTTTAGAATTTATAAACTGAATATTGCAATGAAAAAGGTAGCCTATGTACTTAAAAATTATATAATCAAATGAAACTTATCAGTTCAGTTTAATTTACATATGTTGCATACACATGAACATTAAACGTACACACTACAACACAACACTCTTACTTTATGTGACAAAATATCTTTAATGAATTATCTTTCTGACAAAAATTTCATTATTAACTGAATTAGCTACTTCCGTGTGGGACATTATTTTTATGCTTTAAATTTCTATAAAATAGAGGGACAAGCCTGCCGCCTTTTCGATACGCCGCCAGGGGCATATGCCCCCTCTTGCCCCTCCATAGATCCAGCACTGATACGGCGGTCCTATCCCTTCATGTGATACGCTTAACCCTTAACTAACACATTTATGTTACGTATCAATTGTTTGAAACATATAAAGTTTTGTTCATACATGTATCCTCTACCCTAATTAAAAATTCACCCAGTACTGCGTTTGGGAATAATCTACAATAGGCGTACGTTAACTTTTCCGATTATTTACGTATCACATAGAAACCTATGAACTTATTCGTCACTGTAACTTGTGTCATTAGACGACATATGTTTTGACATGCCTTTGATGACAGATAGCGAGTTTGAAATAGGAAATAGTTTGTGGTAATATAACATGCTACCCGCTTGTACAGTTAGAAGCCAGCGGATAATCGATTGTTGTTAGTCGTGTATAACAACGAGAAATAAATGCAGGCTGTACGGTAACAATGCATGATAAAAACACCACGCAAATCATCGGCTAAGTTAAAGTGAAAATATAAGTGGTAACATATTGTACGTCGACACATTACTTGCACACTGTGGCAACACTGCACTGAGAAAGTCCCCTCTTGCACTGCACGCTCAGTTATTATATATGTATGTTACGTCGAGTATACGTAGCATCGAGTTTGGACTGTATACGATACTAACCTGCACCTATAATATAAGTCAGAACAGTAGTAGTGATATATATATATATATATATATATATATATATATATATATATATATATATATATATATATATATATATCGTGTACAACACTTTTGCCAGTAATATTTTCGTCTTCTATTTAGTCCAGAATTAACGTGGTGTGATTATATTATGCAGTTATTTCTGGGCATTTGTATGGACTGCTGCCAAACGCATCCGCCAAATTTGCGCACTTCTAAATCTATGCATCGTGATTATTTATCGAATGACCAACCAGTAATTTACAAAATCATAGCGTGCTGACAACAGTAAATAAAGGTTGTTCAGTGAATATCTACTATCCTGAGACAAGACTTAAGTAAACGAATATACTCGGAACAGTACATTAATATCTCCATCCGGTATCAATGATACTACATTGGTAATCAAAGAATACTAATCACTACTAAGTGGATTGCGTTACTTGCACTGATGCTTGTGTCTAGCCTTGTACAAAATTGGCCGTGATATTTCTATGTTATACGTATAATGCCTGGCAAAGTGTACTCGAGACTGAATGCAGTCGTTAAATACAAGTTATTGACGCTTCTGGTTGATGTGTATTATACCTGCACTATTCAGATTATTATTCCATCTATAATGTAAATTTCCCCATTACACAATTCGAGTTTTGGGCACGATTTTTGTAATGACGTTAAAATTTTTGATTTTCTGTAATTTCTTACATTTGTATAGCTTTATATCAATCAGGTAGCATAATTTACAAGGTAAACTCAAATTTTTAAAGAAAAAATTGCGCAAACTGGTTTCTGTTACCCACATCCGCAGCTATGATTTATAGTTATTGGCATAGTGCTTCAGTGAGCCAACCAGTATAAGGTTACACAGATATTACACCTCTGTGATTCACGAGTGAGAGTTTAAAACTCGCAGACGATGACCATAAAGCACAGCTGCAGATTATACGTTAAAGCAGTTGTACAAGCTGGAGGGAAAATATTTTCCACGGAACTCAAGGGTCCCTTTAAATTACGTATTAGCTTAATTCACGCATTCGTTGACTGGAAACTTGTTTAAACCTTAAAATAAGACAAACGGGAAAGATCGACATATGTGATATAATTTGGAAACAACCAATTTTGACTATAGTAAATTCGTTTGACATGTATATGAGCTCAATAATCGCAGTGATGAGACGGGAATCATTCTGAGGAATAGTAATTGCAGCGGCCAACACCACAAATTTTTTTTAACCTAACTATCAGTAAGTTATTTTATGCAAGGAATTATTTTTTTTATTGCCACGGAAGTCTTCAAGAGACAAAAAAATAGTAGCAAAGAGACAGAAACCATAATGAGAAATCACATTTTCAACACCCATAGCTAAATACTAGCACCACTATTGTGTAGTAGAGCTTCCTTAAGGAGGATTGATCCCTGTCAGATCGGTTTTACGGTTTTTCTTATAAATCAGGGAATAGAGATATTGTTTTACTTTTTTTTACGCTGACAAGGCATAGTTAATTATTTCATTCACTTTTTGGAATCCATGTGGCATGGTTTCCGTTAATGTTGCGACCTCTGTAGTCGCTCCCGTAAATAAAGAAATTTTTTCCATTTCAGCTGTTTCCCGTTGCAAAATAGTGAATTTATTATGATTCCAGCAATTACAGAAAATCGATTAAGTTTGTATCTATGCCTTGTCATGACAAAAATTTTGATACATTGACTGAAACAGAAGTTTTCGAGAAGAAACAGATTAATCCAAGGTGGTAGGGATCGATACCCCTTAAATATTTGACGTCATAGAACTTTGTTAACTCACAGCTCCGCAGAAACATAACGAAACACGCTCCGCAGGAGGGTTTGTGCTCACTATTTGCGGTACGTGTTTCGTTAGCACTCGGTACATAACGCCACGTCCCGGACGAGTTCCAACTCAGGGCACTGGAAACAGCCAAGCCACATAATCGTATCCAATCAAACATGGCGCAGGACGCTATAGGCTGTTCACGTTAAACTGAGCACTGTCCCACGCT
Organism: Medauroidea extradentata; assembly: GCA_003012365.1. NCBI lineage: Eukaryota > Metazoa > Arthropoda > Insecta > Phasmatodea > Phasmatidae > Medauroidea > Medauroidea extradentata. The sequence goes on from PNEQ01028399.1 coordinate 43,071, forward strand.
AAAGAGTGTGCAGTGGATAAATAAACGCTGAAAACATAAATTGATTCCTACGCTATTTTCGAAGCCAATATGGATGAAATACTCTATGACAATCCTAGATAATGGTATTTGCAAACATTACGAGTAAATATTTATCCAAAATTACTAATTATGTTACGCGTGATCTCATGTGCTGCAGTTAAATGCTTGAGGTTCCAGCGTCAGATATTGTGCCTCAGAAGTTCGTTACACCGGAAATAATTAAGTTTAAAACGTTGGTTAAAACTATTGTATAGGATCGCTATTTTTTAATTTTTCGCAAATTGGCTTCAAGAAACCTACAATTACAGATTAATGCTTTCAGCGTCGAACTATGTACTATCCCCTCATAAAATAATAAAATAAAAGTGTTATTTGGGGCTACAGAAGAAATGTTTTGAGAGTTGTGGAATGTTTACATCAGTTTTTAGTTACATTTAAGTTTTCGTATTTAAAATAGTAAAAATAGAGGCATAATGGCTCACAAAAATTGTAAGCAGTGATAAGGTTAATTCTACTACAGGTTAGAAAGATCAATGTTATAAGTTTGGCACAGTGAAAATTTCTGCCACTTGAGCGCTGGTATCGCTAACGAACCAAACTGACCAATCACAGAGCTTTCCTGAATTATAAGTTACGTTAAGTTGATAATTTAAAACGCGAAATTGATTTCTTTTCACTTTAAAACTAAATTGAATGACTAATAAAATTTCCAAGTTTATTTAAATTTAGTATTACTATGGTTTCGTATTTATGTGGTCACTTAGCGACTGAAGCGAAACTAGTGGCAGAAATTTTCCCTGTGCCAAGCTCTCACATAAGAAAACGTATTTTCTTTCTAACCTGTAGTAGAATTAACCTTAGCAGTGATCAGTTTATCCTGAACAGCCTATACACGTATTTGGAAATTACGTTGGCAGAAAATGTTCTCGGGGTTTTCCCCGTCTATAGAAATTTTGTGTTGTAGCCTGCTCATTTTAGTAGGTGCATACCTGATAGCTTGAAACAGGAATAAAAGAAAATTCTGAACATTGGATACAGGATGTCTAGTTACTGCCGCACGATAAGCACACCATATGAATTCTGGCCTAAATTGGAGACGAAAATGTAAGTGGCAAAATGTTGTACGATGGTGCACAACGTGGTCACGTAACATGGAACAAGTCCCCTCAAGCTCCCATGACCAGGTATTGTAATATGTATGTTACGTCGAGTAAATGTCAGGTCATGATTCGAGTGTTCGGGATTTGGACCCGTGTACATAATACGATGGTCGGGATAATGGTAGTTAGCTACCTGTGTAACTCGAACTCCGCGCAATGATGCCACAATGTGCTTGCAATGGCATCGTACAACGTTTCGTCACTAACATTATGCGGCAGTACCTGGATAGAATGTGTTTCAAGCACGTATTAATTGTACTTAGTTTGCAATTTTAACACGATCTATCGGATATACCCTGAAAATATACTTATGGAGTGAATCAAGGAACGAATCCCGTGCTATCTAGTGTGGGGTGCAAGTGATTACACACTTGGGTAACAACATACTCGTTTCATATAGTACAAGGCCTGTGCTTACAGTGTGGCAACACTGCCAGCAAGGGTCATTTTATTAACGCATTGAGTTCTAGTAGAGTAGTATATTACTTTGATTCGCCGATATGTGCCACATACAATTTATCGGGATGTTTCAACCATCGGGTTGGTAGCGCTTGTTTTCCCTCCACCTGAGACTGTAGTTTATCAGTAGATTGCCTTCTGTTCTTGTATAACGTGGACAGTGACAGAGCCCATGCGTCCCAGTCTTTGTTGTAGCAGGACGCACATGATGCCAATCCCGACCACGGCGTCAGCCTAGATGTAAGCAGTTGAATTCACCCGATGAGAGAAATACAACTATTGCAAGAGCAGTAGGGGGTGGTAAAAAACCACATCACAGCGCAACCATTGGCGGGACGTGGGTATGTTTCGAAATAAGGTGAACTTTACGACGTCTGTACAAATTCATGAATTGGCAATCGGTAGAGCCACGATTTTGTCGCGAAAAGATTTTTGCAACATTTTGTTTCAGTGTCTCGCGTGCACCTTGGCAGCTCTGCTTCACAGCTATTGGCAGCAAGTCTTTGCTCAGACATGTCCCTCATTTGATTGCACCAATAACAATGAGCCTATTGTGACGCAATACGCCTGTGATTTGTCAGTAGAACCTCAAGACGTGTGACAGTTAAAACGTCCAATCACTGACCATGAAACAGAGTTGCGGATGTCAACATAAGACATTGAAACAAATGACGCAAAAATCTTTTCGCTATAAAATTGTGGCTCTAGCAATCGGTAGTGGCGAGGCACGATTGTTAGACCACTTATAATAGGCCACTTTCGGATTTGTACAGACGAGGCGAAATACAGTTTACCTTGCAACATATTTACGCCACTGATTACAACTGACGCATCAGCGTCTTAATCACTGTGCGCCACTTTCCTAAGGGCGACGCTTAGAAACATAGATCTTATGTGAATAGAATATTACACCAACTTGTGTCAATACCTTACGGACACTTCCCCAGTTCTGCTGCAAGCTTACTGGCTGTGTGTTTTGTACATAGTTGTCGCTCAGTCTACTGTGCTCTACATGTCTGTTATTGACAGGCAAAACCCCAAGATGCTGAGAGTTAAAAAACATCCAATAACTAGAGACCGGAATAAATAGCGGGTTCACTGACCTGTAAGCTAGACTCCAAGAATATATGTATACTCAAGCAGACAGCAGCTGTTCATTGGTTGCTCCCTGACGCGCCTATACCACAAGATAGGGCCTGCATTTACTTGCTTATATAATATTGGTTCAGCGTCCTCCAGGAGATGTCTAACTAGTCAAGGCCCAATTGCGAAATTGACACGTGCTTACAGCTGCTTTAAGCTTAGCTTGGGCCCTAAATTAAACGCGAATTTTTCAGGTCTCTACCTATTATAGGTACGAGTATTTCGCGTATTAATCTGGTAGCAGTCTAGACATCTCAGTCCTATACACACACTGGCCAAAGTCGAATATCCATTGGCTCCTAACCGTACAAGTGGGTAGCCCCACGAATTATTTTATTATTTACTACTGGCTTGCAGCCTCCAGAGGTGTGTTATAACAGCTGTTGTCGATTCACGTAAGTTACAGTGTCTATATAGGTTATTGGGGTTCAACCTGACGTACAATCAACATGCGAAATACTCGTGCCTCATACCAATAACTG
>PNEQ01028399.1:46435-176899 GCA_003012365.1 Medauroidea extradentata
CTGCTGCTCCAGTGAGTGAGCATTTGAACATTTGACGATGTAGCGCAGGAGTCCGTGAGCGTTTTTACGCATGTCCGCCATTGGTTCGGAGTCCGCAAGGTCACGTTTAATAAACAATGACCCAATCGAAATAGTTTCCAACATGTACATGACTTAGAAATCCAACCTCTCCTCAGTTGAATCCGCGAAATTTCCGGGGTTCTACTGATAATATAGCAGACTATGCAGATGTACTCGTAAGTCATTTAAACAAATTGGTGTGTCATTCTTTTAAACAAAAACCAGACCGGTGTTTCTTCTTGGGAACTGGGCATCGTTAGGTCATACCACACACACAGGAGGTCGCGGCCTCGATTCGGCCCATAGTCAGAGTACTAGTATATTAACGGGAACATCGCAATGAATACAATGGACCATCGGTGCTCAAATATCCTAGGACCTTCTCATATGTAGGTGTTTCAACTACTACCATTCCGAGTCCAGACACCTATCGACTGAGCTTTAAGTAGGGACAAGAGTGCGTGGTAGATAAATAAACGCTGAAAACATTAATTAATTGATTTCTATGCATTTTTGAAGCCAAATTGGAAAATATTCTTAATGACAATCCTAGATAATGGTATTTGCCAACTTTATAAGTAAATATTTACCCAGAATTATTAATTCGTTAAGCGTGATCTTTTGCGACGCAGTTAAACGCACGAGGTTCCTGCGTCAGAGATTGTGCCTAAGAAGTTCGTAACACTGGAAACCATTTTGTTTAAAACACTGGCTCATACTATTGTCTAGTTAGTGAGATATTTTGGTCAGCGTTCAACATCGAGGTCTTTAACGCTGGTAGGGGTGATATGGTGTGAGAATGGAGCAGTGCCGGAATGAAGGGGCGGGGGAAACGGGAGATCCCCGGGAAAACCCGCCGACCAGCGGCATCGTTCGGCAATATTCCCACATGCGAAAATCCGGGAACTGACACCGCTGGGAATCGAGCCCGGATCGCTTTAGTGGGAGGCGAGAGGTCTGACCCCTCGGCCACAGCGGCCCCAACTATTGTCTAGGATTTTCACTAATTGGATTCAAGTAACTTACAGCTATTGAATTATGTACCACGCCCTCTTAAGTTTGTGCGATAAAATTTTTGTACTACTCGGTTAAAAATCCTTGAGTGTTGTACATTTGCAGGTCTTCTTTTGATTATTGATATTATACATTTGTGCAGAGTTGTTTGACTGTGACAGTTATAACTAGGTTGCCGCGACACCACGTGTCTGTGATATGCTGGTAGAACCCCACGACGTAAATAATTAAAAACATCCAATCACTGACCACGTAACAGATCTAAAACTGTGCACATGAATAGGACCACAAACATTTGGCGAAAATAGTTTTGCTGCAGTTTGTTGCAGTGTTTTACGTATGCACCTGCAACTACACAGCACAGTCAGTGAGTGGGTGTTTGAACTGTCATGTGACTTGGAGTTTCACTTTCAAATCACGTACTTGTCGGGTTGCAGTAACATCACTGTGATTGGCACAGTCAATTGCAAGACGTCACTTCACAAAGGCAAGCTGACGGTAACCACGAAGAAGAACTATTGGTAGATGTAACTGAAACGAACTGGATCAAAACTATTTTTCGCGGAAAGTTCATGACTCTACACATAAGGCATTGAAATAAAGAGGTCCGAAAATACTTTCATGAAAACTTCCATATCTGGGGCTCTTCACGTTGACCCAAAAAGAGATGATGGTACACCGCGAAAATTGTTTTTTGACAACATACTCTTGAAAACACTGTGGTTTCTTGCAACATGTCTGATTGAGTGTTATACATCTGATACAACGTAGCTGTCTGCAGACCAATAACAGGCATCAAATATTACAATAGCGAGATTCTTATTGGCTCAGCCATATAGGGCAACAGCTTGGAACCCAGCAAACATTCAAGTTTTCCCGCGATAAAATATCATATCTACCGATCACAAGTTAGGCTGTTGTTTCACGTTACATTTGACTTCCAGACTAGGCTCCACAGACCTGTACACACAAGCAAACAGTCGTTTCATTGGCCACTCCAACACTTGAAGTTGTATGTTTCCTCGCCAATATTTTGGATTTACCGAGTCATCTGCGTCCAATAAGTAGGGAGCTGAAAAATTCGCGTTTCCTTTTTGGCACAAGCTAGAACTCCACCAACCGTTAGTTCGTGTCACTTTCACAATTGGTTCTTGACTTATTTGACACATAGTGTAAGTTGTTGCGCCCATAACAACAATTTATATAAATACTGGCCCGTATCACTGTGTCAGCGAGCAGCTAATGAATACGGACGCTGTCTTTTCGCGAAAAGAATTTTTCCCCAGTTTGTTTCAGTGCCTTAGGTGCACATCTACAATTCTGCTTCATGGTTATTGGCAGCGTGTCTATTTCATTTGACTGAGCCAATTACAAACACTTTCCTGCAACACCACATGTCTGTGATTTGCAGGTAGAATCCCAAGGCTCGTGACCACGAAGCAGAACTGCAGATGTACACGTAACGCACAGAGACAAACTGGGGCAAAACTATTTTCGTGTAAAACAAGGGTCCCTACTGATGAACAGCTGATGTTTGCTTGAGTGCGCATATATTCTTGGATGCTAACCTACAGGTCAGTGAACCCGCTAATTTTTTCCTGTCTCTAGCAATTGGTCATTGATAGAGGTACGTAAGTTTCGCAGGCACATTCCAGTTTATGTTGCACGTCAAGTTGTTATACTTCCTTGTTATGTTTGTGAGTAGCTGGCGGCTGTCCCGAAACGCCTTCGACTACTGCAAGCCAGTAGTAAATAAGGAAATATTTCATATGGTTATCGCGTGTTGACAGCTTGTACGGTTATAAGCCTATGAATAGGGACCACGATATGTGGTGCAAAGAATTATGAAACAGTTTTTGCTTCAATGTGCATGGTTTTTTGGCAAAATGTATTAATGCAGAGACGTGCCTCATTTGACTGTGCCAACAGGAACAAGGTTACTGCTACACCACACGTCTGTTATTTTCTGGTAGAACCCTAGACGCTGCGAATTACAAACAGCCAATCACTGACCATGAAGCAAGGCTGCATATGTGAACATAAGGCATTGAAACAAATTACTGCAGAATTATTTTCACCAGAAACCTCGGGCTCTACCTATGAGTAGAGCCGCGATTTTATGGCGAAAAGACTTTTGTAACATTTGGTTTCGATGCGTCATGTGCACACCTGCAGCTCTGCTACATCGTCTGTGGTTGGATGATTTTACTTTCACTTGTCTTGGCAAATTATAGACGTACAGACTCACAAGAATCTTATTATGATTGGTGCAGTAAAATGAGAAACGTGTCTAAACAAAGACACGCTGCCAATAACCTTGGAACAGAACTGCCGATGTGCACGTGAGTCACTGAAACAAAGTGGGGCAAAAATCTTTTCGCGACAAAATCGTGGCCTTACCTATGAGTAGTATCGCGGGAAAACTTGACTGTTTGCTGTGTTTCAACGTACGTACAGCTTATGAACAGATTACAGGCTCTCGCTTGTACGTAGAGCTGTTGCCCTATTTGACTGAGCCAATTAGAATGCCGCTATTGTAATATGTTATGCCAATTATTGGTCTGCGGACAGCTACGTTGCGTCAGACGTATATCATCCAATCCTACATGACACATGAAACTACAGTGTTTTTAAGTACATGTTGGCATAAAACATTTTCCTGATATACCATCATCTCTACCTACGAGTGATCGATTGTGGCTAGTGCGTATAAAGAACTGAAAAGCTTAGGCTACTGCCAGATGAATCAGCGACATTGACGCACCTCTAGCCAATAACAATATGTGCAGGGCGATGAGGTAATAAACAAGCAACTAAATGCAGGCGCAGTCACGTGGTTTCACTCTACCAACGGGCAGCCAATCAGCTGCTCTTGTGTGCTTAAGTACACATATATGTATTCATGTACGCTAGTCTACAAGTTAGTGAACCCGCGTATTTTACCAGTCTCTACCGGTGACGCAATCTACAAACAGGGACTCAAGACTACCTGCAAAATAAAACGTATTTATTGACTGCCGTTTGCGGCCATCTTTCTTTTATTCCATGTGGAATATACCCACACGACTGAAACATGTTTACCATTTGCTTAAATCTCAAGGGAAAATGGCGACTCGCACAAATTTTTTTTTAATTTACAAGGCATTTATTTGATTTGTTTTTACACATTTCTAAAAGTACAATGATTTTTCATGTGAAATATTTATTTTAAAGCTACAAATATTTTCTTTGAAAAAAAAAAAAATAACTAGGAAATCTTCGTCAACCAAAAATCAGACGTTTGTTGAAAATAATTTTATAATGTATAACTATTCGTCTATGATATACATTTGCTGGAATAAAATTAAAACTAGGTTAGCATAAATGACGTTCTAAAAATCAACGAAGGTGAAATTATAACAACTTAAAATACCGTATCGAACAATATGTAAAATGTGTTGATCTAGTGTTAAATTACGCGGTTAACAATCTGAAGGATGTATGTCGGGTACGAGAGTTTTCAAGCCCTTTAACAACAAGGTCTTAAGAATTGACGAGCGTGAAATGAGGCGAAGAGTCAACGCAACAACCATGCCCTGAATCGGGATTCGAACCCAGTACGTCTCGCACCGTACGACAGCGCCTTACCGACTACGCTATGGAGGCCGGATATGACGGATATAATTTCGAAATTATTTGCACGCATTATCTACTTTCACTCACAATAATTGGACACAAAAATTAATTGTTAATGATTAGTTTCCAATTACGTGATCAAAATTCAAAAGTGCACTGGCTACGACAGGACATCAATTGTCTTTAAAACAAATACGTTGCTATCGTGCGATTGCTCCACGAATTATTTCCTTGTTTATTGCAGGTTTGTAGTCGTCGAAGCCGTGTCGTTGTCAAGTTACAACAGAGACAGTTTTTGGTTGTCAATAAGACCTAGAATATATCTCTCAATTCACAAACCTACAGACATAAATAGCTTATGTCGAGATAACGAATTTTATGTGTGGAGGTTGTCCGATGGCCAGGGTATTGTTACACCCCGGATGCAGATGTATCACTGGCTGTCCTTAGGCACCTACTTTCCTAGAAGGTTGACATCGAATGAGATTTTACAAAATGGTAGGGGAAACAGGAGATCTCCAAGGAAAGCCGCCAATCAGCGGAATCGTCCGGCACGATTCTCACGTGTGAAAATCCGGAAAACGGCCGCGGTGGGAATCGAGCCCCAATTGCTTGGTGTGAGGCGAGTCCGTTAGCCACTGTGCCAACCGTGGTTTGAAGATTACAGATAAATTACACAATAGGACCTACATATAAATGTATAGTAATAAATTATATGGGTTGGAAATACGCGTAGTATATTTACCTTCATTTTAAGACGATTAAAAATATCGGAACCCAATTATTCCCTACATAATAATTCAGTAAACTCTCGTTATGTAATTTAGCAAATAGGTGTATTCAATTACGGATGAGTGACAAAAAATACTTGTAGAAATGATGGTTTATCGCGGGAAAACGTTGCTATTTACTGGGTTTCAATGCACATTCAGCTTACCAGAAGATTACTGGCTTTCGAGTGTACGTGAAGCTGTTGCCCTATTTGACAGAGCCAATAAGAATCCCGCTATCGTAATATTTGATTAATGCTGTTGGTTTGCAGACATTTACGTCGTGTCAGACGTAGATCACCCAATCACATGTACTGCAACTACAGCGTTTTCAAGGATATGTTGGCCCAGAATATTTTCGCGCTGTACTATCATCTCTAGTCACAAGTTATTCATAGGGCCATGACTTTCTGGCTAAAATAACTTTAGCACCGTTAGGTTTCAATGAGTTGTGTGCATATCAGCAGCTATGCTTGGTGATCAGTGATTGGTTGTTTTAACTCTCGTTTGTCTTGGTGTGTTACTGGTAAATCACATACGTATATTGCCACAATAACCTTACTGTGATTGGTGCGATGCCAATAAACATGAATCAGAGCTGCCGATGTGTAAGTAAGGGACTGAATCAAAGTGGTACAAAAATCTTTTCGAAACAAAATCGTTGATCTAGTTATTCAACATTAATCTCTATATTATACGTGAATTTTAAAAATAATGAAATAACTACATTTGCAATGGTAACAAGTAAAGCAGCCAACGTTTTTTCTTGCCAGATTTAAATCTTTTTAAACAATTTTTTAGATTTACTTATAAAGTGCGCAGTTATTTGCCACATGTGATTAAAACACATATTTACTAAAACCGTTTTCCAAAAGAGTGTATTCTGTCCCGAGTAAAACAGAATATATTGATGGGTACGCCCGTAAGGTGCGCCTGTGTAGCTGCAGACCATAGGGTGTGCCACTCAATCAACGCGCTAGCCAATAAATCATCAGAGCGCCTCTGACGTCATAGGCTCGATGAATGGCTCCCTCGGCAATAGCTCTTGAATGGTCGTATTATGTTCAGTATCCTCGTTGTTGCAGGGATCTTGTTGGTCAGCGCTGTGTTCAAAGTCACTGTACAGTCGTGTAGCAAGCACCAACACCGCGCCTGTAACAGTTCAGCCACCACTTCTTGTGTCAAGCAGACAGTTTTATTGTTTTTCCAGTTTTTGAGCCATAACGTGTATTGAAATTACGTTATAAAATGTTTCTCTTCGACAAAGCGTACGATATATTCTTGATAAACAGTTTGACATACAAAATTGTGGATTCTTTCGTAGCAATCTTTAGTAGAAGGCCGCGGCCTTAGATCTGGCAACCCTGGCAGGAAGGGTCATTTTAACACTTCTTCTAGCTCTCCAAAGGCAATAGCTGTACCTGATTCATTATTCTGCTATACAAACCGGCGAATCAGGGGAAGCCACTGCCGTTCGCGAGACAAAGAAGTGTTAAAATGACCCTTCCTGCAGGGTTGCCAGATCTAAGGCCGCGGCCTTCTACTAAAGATGGCTATGATTCTTTCCTTAATGTGTCGTACAAAATCATTGTAAGAAATTTTTTTTAAATTAACCTATAATTCTCTCGCGATAATTCTGCATTACAAATTAATGAAAGTTTCCATTTTTATTTACGTCAAGCAGTTTACCAAGGATATGTCCTATGCTTAGAGGTACGTAAATTTCGCAGATACATTCCAGGTCAGGTTGAACGCCAATTATGTATACTTCATTGTCATGTCTGTGACTTGCTGGCGGCTGTTACGAAACACCTTTAAGGGGCCCGCCTCGTGGCACATGTGTTTGTGTGAGTGAGGTATGGTGCTAAGGACGACGTCGTATGGGCCGTACAACGGTGCGTCGCCTCTACGCTTAAGGCGTACAGTCTTCGCGAAAAAACAAATTTCCTATGGGACTTTAAGTGGTGACCCTATTGTTTTATTTACGAAATCACTTTACTAAACTCCAATGCACTACCCTTAAGTGGTTTCACATGTATTGGGCTAGTATATTTTCCGCTATAGCAGCCTGAAAACTCCGTTTTAACCCAATTTGACGTGCCCTAAAAGGGGATTTCTAATACGTGTGTTGTCTTGAAAGTACTTAAGGGCAGTCGTCTGATGTGTGTGTTCTTTTCGTAGAGAAACGGCGTTAACATACGTGTATTAGTTTCGGTGTAAAACGTTTTCTTCAAACACGCTGCAGTGTGATTTTATGGCAACGAGGCGGGCCCCTTAACTACTGCAAGCCAGTAGTAAATAAGGAAATAATGCGAAGTGCTATCGCTTGCTACCTGCTTGTACGGTTATATGGCAATAGAAAATCGATTGTGGCCAGTTGGTGTATAGGACTGACCAGTCTAGGCTGCTGCCAGATGAATTCGCGAAATTGACGTACCTCTACCTATGCTCTGTCGAAGATAAAATTATGATAATAGAATTTGAATAAATATTATGGCTCAAAAACTGAAAATATAATATTATTTGTTTAACACTCATCGTTAAAGGCGTATGTACATGGACAGGTAGTTTCGGTGACAAGATTATTGCATAACTTAGTTTCAGCGCCTTACATGCATATCTGCGGCTTTGCTTCATTGTTATTGGCAACGTGTTTTTGTGTACAGGAGTCACTAATTTGAGTGTTCCAATGAAAACAGTGTTAATGCGACAAAACCCGTCTGTGATTAGCGGCTAGAACCCCAATTCGTGGAGATTTTAAAAATTCTTGTCACTGACCACGAAGCAGACTTGCAGATGTTGCACAAGAGATGGAAACAAAGGGGTGCGAAATCCTTTTCGGAGAATCTTCTTGCCCCTATGCACGTTTGATTACGAAATGCAGCACCGCAGTTGGTTTTACGCAAATGGATATTCCTACTTTACTCAAGTCATTGGTCGATCTGATAGGTTACGGAATATTTACTTAACCCAGTTAGACCTGGTGTACATGACAGTGTACGTGTTGCATGACAAGGCAATTGATTGCCGCAGCTGTGCACAAGTCTCGATGCTGATTTGGCAGAGCAACAACGGTTATACAATTTATGTTACTAGGGTTGTATATCTTGTTAGAGAATTCTTCAAGTCTAGGGACAGGGAGGTTTAGGTTGTTCCACAGTTGTATGTAAATGGACATCTACTGTTTGTCCATTGGCTGCAGTCCCAATGAGCACAGAATTTTAAATCATACTTCGGAAAACATGATTCGTTGCTTGTTTAGCTGCAGATTTGTAATTTTTTTCATGGCGTGTCTATTAAACAAAGAACCAATTGCAAAACGAATTGAAATGCGCAGAGTTTTTGAAGCTTACATTGTCCTGAAATTTATTTGCGAAATTTCCGTTCTCTGTTCATGACGTTGACTTTGAGAGCACCAACCTTGAACTTCTTTAGTTGTGAAAACTAGGCATGTGCTGGAATAATCTTAGTATAGCTGTACATGTAATTATTTTCAAAAGCCTCTAGAGAATGCAGACATATGATTTAATTATGACTTGACCCGGTTAATTAATCTCCAAACATACAAAACTCTTTGTGTGTACCAATAAATGAAACTGAAATATATAGCTTCGTTAATTTTACAATCTGAGAGTTAAGTATTAGAGTATCTTGACATAAACCGGAGATCCGAAATTTACGGGTTTCATTGAAATGAAGTTAGTTTTAGCTAATGTACATGTGGACTACATTTTCGATTGGGTCTTGGTTTTCTAATCTTGCCCTTGAGATGTCTGAAGCAATTGGAAGCCGGCATGAAAACACTCATGCGCCTTAAAATAAAAAAAAATGATTATAAATATGTGAAACCACAAAATGTATATGGGAAACACAACTACTTAGAGGTAGAGAAAAAATTCGCTTGTCAAAAAGGAACATAGAAATAGCATAAATAAAATATCCGAAAGAACTCTGAATAGACATACTGCGGGAGGATTTATTTAAATTACTTGGGATTTAGTTATCTCCCTCTACAGGGAGTACGTATAGTGGAATTTTAGGTCTTAACTCTTAAAACATTTTTATATTAAACTTAAATCAAAATACCTTAATTGAATAATTAAAGGTCAAAGGGAAAAAAATTCGTAAATAAAATTTTAAGTCTAGGAAACGTTAACATTTAATTAATGACGTAAATAAAAATTATAATTAAAACTAGTAGGAACTCACGTTGCAATAAACCCAAGATTCCAATTAATAAAAAGGTTATATCGATAAACAATTAATTTGGAATTACATAGGCAAATTCGATTCTTTACACCATAATAAACATACTGGGCTGAAAAAACCATTTCTGATGTCCGACTATTGAAGTAAACAACTTACGTTCTTGGTCTTGGCAATCCCGACTTACGACTTATATTAAACGTTATAAAAATTACAGCATACTTGAACTTTAACTAAATAAAATAAAACCCGACGAATAATTTATCAGCTTCGGGGCTGTGTTAACTCTAAAATAAATGTAATAATAATCTCAAACTCGCGCCTCACCGCGCTAAACTTTAATCTGACTTAAATTTGAGAAAAACAGCTATCAAAATTAAAATGCAGGGCAGGGCTCCTGCCCCACCTTGTAGTGAGTTATGACTAGATCCAGTGAGTTTTGGTGAAAAGAATTCTGCAACAACTTGTTTCAATGCCTTATGTGCACACCTGTAACACGGTTTGTGGTTATTGGCAGAATATAATAGGGCAGAGGCGTGGCTCATTTGACTGCACCAACCAGAACAATGTTACCGCTACGTCAGACGTCCGTGATATGAGGGTAGGACCCCGAGACGCCGAGAGTTAAAAACTTACAAACACTGACCATGAAGCAGAGAAACAGGTGTTCACATAAGGCATTGAAACAAATTGTTGCAGAATTCTTTTCACCAAAGATCACTGGCTCTAGTTATAACTTAGTGCATTCTCAGTTGTAGACGGCTCTTTGATCCAGCCACACCACCAGGACCGCCCGACCCACAATCACCACGCCCGTGGTCACGAACAGAATGACCCAGTAACTAGGCGATGTACACCCTAAAACGACACTGCCCCTCCTACGACGCGGCACGACCAGTCAGCGAAATTCTCCCACGGCAGGTACACTAGCAGCGAGGCCTCGCTGGAAGCGTCCCAGTTTTGCAACTAGAGTTAAGCTAAGAGTCTCCAAAACTGCAAACTATCACAACAAGGACGACGTGTCTGCAGCCCCAGCCGCCTGTCGCGACACTTGGTCAGCTATGGCCCGCTTCTGACGAAACTCTATTACAACATACGACTCCCGCGTCCTAGTTTTCTAAATTAAATCTAGTTCGGCGTAGCTCTCCAGCGAAAGTTAAGCCTGGAAATTTAGCTCCGTGAGAATTTTATAAAACATACAACTGGCCACGTGTTATAAACACAGCATGTGAACAAGTCGATTTTTAACTGAGGGTACATAGGACATTGGAGTCCAACTGGATAGTAATTAAACTTGAGAAATGCACGTTTCTCTTACATATAACCTCATAATCTTCATATGACCGAGAATATGTTTTTATACTGGCTTAATGCTTACACCAAAGAGAGCAAAAATGCTCGTGTTTATGGAACTGTAGGCTAACTTCCAAGAATATTTACTGTCTCAAGCAGAGCGCAACTGTTTATTGTATTGAGTGTTCAATACGTAGAGCCCACGATTTTTCGTGAAAAGAATTCTGCCAACAGTTTGTTTCAATGCCTTATGTGCACATACGAAGCTCTACTTCGTGGTTACTGGCAGAATGTATTATTGCACAGACGTGGTTCATTTGACTGTGCCAACAGGAACAAGGCTACTGCGACACCACACGTCTGTGAATAGCTGGTATAATCCCGTGACGCTGAGAGTTTAAAACAGCCAATCACTGACCATGAAGCAGATCTGCATATGTGCACATAAGGCATTGAAATAAATTGTTGCAGAATTATTTTCGTGAAAAATCGTTGTCTCTATCAATAATACACTGATACTTCATGCTTTGTGGCTGCATTTAGTTTCTAAGTTATTATCCGTACAACGCGCTCCAGATGGTGTCAAATTAGGCGAAGGGCAAATTGAAAATGTGACGTGAATTCACCTTACAGCTGCTTAGATATCTAATTCCTGTACAACTACTAGCTACAACCAATTGTGTTTTAGCTTCTAACCGTACAAGCGGATAGTGTGCGGTATCCACACGAATTATTCCTTTTTATTACTGGTCTGTAGGTCCCGGTAATTTTCGCGAAAATATTTTGCCCCACTTTGTTTCAGTGCCTTACGTGCACACCTGCAGCTCAACTTCATGATTATATGCAGAGTGTTTTTGTGAAGAGTCGTTATTCATTAGACTGAGTCAATCAGTACAAGGTTAGCTGTGGCATATCACGTCTGTGATTTGCGAGTTCAACCTCCACACGCTGGGTGTTAAGGCATCCAATCACTGACCACATAGCAGAGATGCAGGAGCGCACATAAGGCACCAAAATGCTGCAAAAATATTTTCGTGGAAACTACCGGGCCCTACTGGTTTGTCTGTCGTCGTCATAGGCGTTTCTAAACGACTGTCGTCCAGGCACAACAGTGGCAGTTATTCGAGTTCAACATGACCTAGAATAATAAATCTGATAAATTCACAAACCTGTAGATACCTCTAGAGCAAGTTTAGAAGTTTACAAATAAACTTTAATTTCTCCTCCAAACTCGCCGCACTGTTCGACGGCAACAGATCGATGCAGTAAAAAAAAAAATCGCACACTAGTAAAAAAAAATTAAAACTACACATAATCCACATTCTGTGTGCACTATATTTAGTAATTCCTCCCTACGTCCACTTAAAATTCCTTCTTTAAAGACAAGGCGAAACTATTATACTTACAACTAGAGAAATGAATATTTCGCGAGTTCAAAGACGAGCCTGTTAGAATCCATAGTTCTGTGTATACTCAAGCCCCGACCATTTTCCATTGGTTGCTACTCACTGTAACAGCAGACAATCAACCAATAGACGGGGTTGGGGTATAAATAGGACAGTGTATTGTATTATGAAAGCCACTGAACTCGCGAATATTTCTTATCCCTCGATATTAGAAATGTCACACAGCACTGGCAAACCGTCGTAAACGTAGTACTAGCTCCTGAAGCCAGTCGACATTATGTAAGGTAAACCTACCCTGCTTTGAGATACTAAGGCTTTGAACCTCAGCAGCAGATATACGTTAACAGTTTTAATTGTGATCGTATATGTGATATAATTGCTCACTTATTGTCGAAACTACACTTGCCTGCTCCCTGTTATAACCGAGTGAACAAGTGTACGGATCCTTCCCAGTTCGATGAAGCCCGCAAAGTGTTTTTTTTTTTTAAATATTATGGTATATTACGATATTTGGTCGGTTTACTTATAATAAAAATAGTACATTTGTTTTATAATCAAAATAAATTATAAAATTTACCCATTATAAGAAAAATAGATCTTTTGCGGATAGATGCGAGAAAGTTGACTGTCTGCTAGGCTTCGATATGATTTATCTATATACGTCGTCCTTCTCTCGTTATTGGTGTTATCTTCATTTGATTGAACCAGTGCTAACTCTGGTGAGAGATTGCGGAACGTTTGTATTTGGTCTGTAAATAGCCACATAACCATAACAAAATCTTACGAGGCACAAGCTTCTAAGCCTATTTTGGAAAATACATCGGCACGAAATATTCTCGATATCTTCCACTATCTCTACTTATTTTATGTTCGTCTTAATTTTACATGGCGAAATTAAGGCATGCGCCTTTTCTTACATTTAACCACGATAAAAAAAAGCTAGCAACACAAAGACACCCAGGAATAATAAACTAAAATTATACAATAAAAGAAGAAATATAATTAAACAACTACTGTAACAAACCTTAAACCTACATTACATAACTATAGTTACTATGAATTTTACGTCTAATTATACACTTACTCAATGTTTACATGACAAATAATGAACTATAAAAATTTATCAATTTTTTTTTTCGCCAGCTTCATAGGTAACGTTTTTAATACTATTTTTACCCTACAATTTAGAGTTTATAATTTATAATTGAAAACAAGAATTTTCATTTGGTTGTTGCGTAGAAAGTAATAGTTTTCTTATCTGATTCTTAGATACTGTTGTCGATGTTATATTCCTTAGCTCGTCTGACAACCCATTCCAGGCTTTTGATACGTAAACGGTGAATTATTGAGCGTAGCTTTGAGTTTTATAAGCTGAAGTTGATATCATTTTCGAACAGGAAGCTCTTGTATCACGACTATGCTTGTTTTTTACTAACTGAAAACGTTTGTGTAAATATTCACGTTGGGTATAAGAAAGAGTTCTACGCAGCAATACCAGGGAATTTAATTTTTACCTTTCCTTTAAACGCAGCCAGTTCAGTTTTTTTTTTTGTAGTACGGTGTGACGCGATCTCGTCCCTTCAAATTGAAAATATACCGAACGCAAGAGTTCAGAAGTACTTGTAACCTATCCATCAAATTCTCATTTATATCCGCAAGTAAAATGTCGCAGTAATTGAAATGTGGAATGAGAAGTGATTGTACCGGCAACTTTTTTACATCTTCTGTGAGAAAACGTTTCAGCATTCTTAAAGCGTGTACGGAGCCGTGAATTATTTTACACATGAGTACACTGTATGACCAGTTCAATGTCTCGCCCATGTAAACGCCTAGGTTTTTGACATGTCTGCTAACAGGAATAATTGAGTCACCTATCTTGACATTACCCGCACTGCCACAATCAACTGACTTGAGAAGTCTCATGGTGCCAATTAAGATAGCTTGAAATTTATGTGGGTTTATGTGCAAGCCGTTCTTCCTGCGTCACGCACTTATCGAAGTTAGATCCTCATTTAAGTATTCCATCGTCTCATTTAAACTGTTTACTTTTGATGATATGTAGATTTGAAGGTCATCTGCGTAAAGATGATATTTGCAGTGGGAAAGTGAGGTAATAATGTCGTTTATATACAATGAAAATAGTAAAGGATCAAGATACCAAGATACGAAAGCTTCTCAGATTTTAATTTAAGTCAGGTGGAATGCCAAAAATTTACACTTTACTTCTTTGTTACTTCTGTGATTGTACGACGACACTAACCATATATATATATATATATATATATATATATATATATATATATATATATATATGAAAATTCACGCAACTGTAAATTCTTTGTACTGTGTCATTAACTAAATTTTATGTGACTTTTAGAAAATTATTGGCATAACGTGTTCTTCAAGATTAAAACTTAAATATGAGAGCAACACTAAGCAAATGATGTTTAATCAGTGCAGTTTCTAGTGAATTCAGCAAGAAAATATCGCCATTTTACGAGTCTGACATATCACGTATTTTACTTTTTGTGCCACTAGTAGAAATGATTCCGTAATTCCTACATTTCAACTGAACCAAGTCCATATATACTCATGTATGTTTTATTTATTAAGGTCTGCAGTTATCAAAGCAAGATGAATGAAAGTTCACTGTTTCCGAAGCATCAGCAAACCCTAAGGGCAATGTGGCACTTACCAACTTATCAGCACTAATACTTTGCTACTTTTTGGTCTTTCCTATTTTAAATAAAAGCATACAACACATTTTAATATTGCTAAAAGGAACATGTAATTTGTAATTTTTTGACTCTTTCTTAAAAAATTGACGCTAAATACTAGGAAACATTTAAAAAATAGTTTTTCACTTTCGTTAGAGACTGTGAATTATCACTTCAAAACTAGACTGTTTGATGGATTCCAACATACTTTCAGCTTGTTGGGAGCTAAATTTAAGCTGCTGGCTTTCGTCTGTACGTGAAACTATTGCCGTATTTGTCAAACCCAATGAGAATTCGGCTCGTATTACATTTAAGTCTGTGAATGGTCTGTATGCAGCTATGTTATGTCGAACAGCTATCATCCAATAATTAATGTTTCAAGAAACTGCAGCGTTTTCAAGTGCAATTTGGTACTAGGAGTTTTCGCGATGAAACACCATCATCTAGATCACAAAACTGGTAACCTAAATATCACTCATGAAAAAATAATTGTAGTGTTGGAAAGTTGGTAAATGTAAGATACAAGTGCACCGTTGCTATCGACAGAAACACAAGTGTGGTGTGATGAAATCACCCTCAGTTTCCAGCGCAACCTCAAATTTTAAATAACATTTGTAGCTTAAAAGTTGTAAAGATAATTTTTATTCATAGTACTGCAAAGTTTTTCTATTGAAATAATGTAGACACAATACATGAATTTGAGGAAAATCTTAAGCTTACATTTTCTTTTACAAACAGAACATACTCAGAGAGGGAGGCTGCGTGGAAACGACGTCATAACGATAGAAATGGACAAGTCTCCAGCGACTGGCATAAAGCCAAGACGAGACCCAAAACCTTGTGGAAATAACGTGCCAGCTCTGGTTGACATGTAAATTATAGCCTTTTCCTGCACACTGGCGCCCATGTGACACACACACTCGCCACGATATTGTATAGGCTGTGCAGGATAAACCGAGCACTGCTTACAATTTTCTGCGAGTAATTTTGCCGCCATCTTTACTGATTTAAATACGTAAACTTCCAAGTAACTAAAAACTAGTGTAAACATTGCACAACTCTCAAAACTTTATTGTATAACCCCAATAATTCCATTGTTTGATTTATTATAAGTTTTTGGAAATGCTCAGCTTGAAGTGAACTATATGTGTTTGTTTATATGTAAACACGCAAACATACTTATTTAGAGTGCGTATGACTGCTTACTTATGACCAACATTTTATTTAATTTTTGTAGGAAGATAAGGCACTAAATTTTCGTCTCTAATGTACCGTGAACTACACAAAGTTTTGCTGTTTGCTGGTTTTCTCTGGCTGCCTTTCATTTAACTGTCCCACAGATACATCTCACCTAACAACGACCTATCATTTTCCTCAAAATGCGACATTAAAATACAAGCGACGAATTGAATATTTTTAAAAATCTGAAACAGTACTGCAGCAAATCTTTTTGCGTAAAGGGCTGTGGAATGTGATATTCGCACCAGAATAACCAGGCATTAAGAAATGTTCCTACACATGAGTGGAAACTACTTTGAAAGATTCCTTTTTGCTAAGGAAGTCAAAGATCATAACTGGGTCGTTCCTTTTAATGTTTTTGGTTTCTTGCTTTTTTTTATTTTTTTTTTATTTTTTTTTTGGGGGGAATTTCATACTGCTGCAATAGCATATGTCCCATATCTTGAGCTTAAGCGTGGACGATGTTGCAGTGTGTCATGCATGTTCTGTTTCACACGAAACTGATACATTTATCCGCAGTATTTTTACATATTGCCAGAAAACACACTTTAACTAAGGTGTAATGTATGTTTTAATACATTTTACATTTTGGATGAAAGTTTTAAAATCTCCTTAAATAACTGTAATAAGGGGTCTATAATTTTGATGGAAAAAATTTTGTATCAAATAGTTTCGAAGCCTTACTTGCACAACTGCAGCGATGCTTCATGGTTATTTGCTGAGTATCTTAATAGTCAGTCAGTCGTTTGTCATTTGACTGTGCCAATAAGAATAAAGTTACTGCGACACCGCAGTATATATTTTGCATATAGAATACCGAGATACTGAGAGTGAAATATACTAAATCACTGCCCATGAAACATAGTCACAGATGTGCAAGTACGGCATTGAAACACGATGTTGCTATAATATGTTCCAAATAATCAGAGTTCCATAGGCAAGTCGCTAAATAAAAGCTGCCCAAGTGCATTCTATTGTCAGCTTTATTTATTTATTTATTGCTAGGATTGGCTGTACCTGGTTATATTCGCAAGGAGTTTTACTTTCGACCAGAAGATCGTACGTACAAAAGTAAGTGTTTGCTTACAAGTTACTTGATGCTGTGAGAGATCCTCTTTTGCGATTGGCAATGACATAATGTTACCTGTTGGTCAGCCTGATAAATATTGGCAATGGCTGGCGGATTGTAATTTCACTTTATGTCATGGTAAAATTGTAAACCGGAAATACTTGTGCATTTTTATTCCACACACGAGCATACTACCAAAAATTTAGTTTACCCAATGAAGTAGGGGTAGGAACAGAAGACTTTTACCTCTAGAATGTATGAATAGCGCATGTTAAGTTCATAAAGAAAAACATGTTTACCATAAAACTATTTTCAAAAAATGTGGAAGGATTTTGAATATGTTTCATAGTAAGCCTATTTATTGAATTAATGTAGATTAACTTTATACTGAAACCCTATTTATTCTCCTCTGGAGATTTCTTCGCTCAAGCGAATGCAGTCAAATTTAAATAAAATTAATAAACATTTTTTTGTATTGTTAATATGTGTTAACGCGATTCCTACCATGACTAATGCTATCGTAAACGTACCTTTATCAGTCTTTAGCTCAACTTTATAGATGTTTCTGGTCAAATTCCAAACAAAGTGTGAAAAACGTACTTACAAGCAAGTATAAAAAGTTGAAAACGCAACTGACTGCATACTAAGCACGTAAAGAAACACTACTATGGATATGCGAGGAACACAATTTCGAAATACATTTTCTTAACCCCCGTAGGCCTAAACATCAGTATTGTATTTTACAAAACAATTTATTACATTGGATTTGATATAGAAATTACCACGTTTGTTTGCCCACGATATGGATACAAAAGAGGAATTGATATCGTACAAATTCTAGCAGAATTTTTGGCAATCCAAATCCGTAAAATGGTTTCCAAAAACACAATTTTAAGCCTACTGTGAAAGATCTCGACCTTTATGTTCTTATTTTCGTGTAAGTGAAATCATATATAGTTTTCTTCATTGATAGAGAAGTTATTGTTTCTCGAAGTTGGTTCTCGCGTGTGGAAGGCCGCAAAAGAAGTCAAAACTGTTAGGTGTTTTTCCTGCCGGAGTTCGAAGCTGGCAAGAGATTACGATGAAGATTTAGTACTTTGTAGGTGATTTATTTGCAGGAAATAAATTAATTGGCTATACGAGTTACGTGAAAACAGAACTCTGCGTTCTTATGCATATAATAACTCTATCACTGTTACGTTAAAAAAACACAATTCATCCAGTTCTAGCGCAGGCTTAGGTAATAATTATCTACATTTAGAATATTTTGTTTCTTAAAAGGATGAAGAAAAATGGTTTGAAAATGTACACAAATTGTGAGGTAAAATGAAGAAAATAATTATAAAAATCTTGGAAATATTAATAGATATTTATTTATGTACAACTCTGTAACTAATTGTGAGAATTATATTTTCTTAAACATAAATATAATTACAGTTTTAATAATTAACACGAATTTATATCCCGCAATTTTGTTGGGTCGCCTGTTTATAGTTAGATTTTTACTTCTACGGTAAAAGTGTAGGAATATGGACTAGCAGTACATAATTCATTACAGGTGAAACAAGTGATGAAATTGAAGCAATTTGCTAGGTAACAGGTAGGTGACTTTAGTAAATATTGTCGCTCTAATGCGACTAGAGGTCAAACAAACGTTTTAAAAATAATTTAAATCATGGTTTATCATTGAAATCTACACGATCAAACCAAATTACGATAAAATTAATTTCCCACTTACGAGTGTTGCCAGGTTTGACATAATATGTGAGAATTGTGCATAGGGAAACCCATGCTAATGAAACTGCATTTGGAGAAGCCAGTTTTGAAGATAAACACTTCAAACAAAAAACAATTTGTGAGAAATATTATTGTAAATCACTGTCCAAAATATATTAACTTGCTTTTTTACTTTTTTTTATCATGTTGTTAAACTTTCAAAATGTTAGAGAAATCTGGCTATAATTTTTGGTAAAACTGCAGGCAAGAAGTATGGTTTTTTGTACACAAAGAAGTCCGTAGTGGCGTAAACAGGAACCTAAAAAAAAAAGCGAATATTGGTAAAAATATTTGGTGTGGGGGCAAAGTCCACAGGAGAGCGAACATACCATCGCTGGGAAGATGAGCTTCTATCGGGCTCAGGGAGGCGAGGCGCCGACTCTGTCAAGACGAGTGAAGAGATAAGCGTAAGTTAATCCTTTGAGGATACAGGAAAGTGATTTGTGATGGAAGTGGAAGGTGGCATTTGTCCTTGAGCTCTTCTACCATTTCTTTTACGACAAGCCGCGGGACAGAATTCCAATGACAGTGATACTTATTCAAGTTCTCATCTCCCCCCCCCCCTCCCAATTCTGTAGGCTTCCTCCTGGATAGCTAACATAGTGGAAGAGCGCAATGGTTATCGCAGGCAACAGTGTTATATTGTCGGTTTCTTTAAATTACCTTTTAAACCTGTTTGTTTCTGGCTCAGCCTTCCAAGCCACATAACTGTGGCCCTATTCTATTACAAGAAGTAATGCAAACGATAACATGATTGAAAGTGCGATCCAATAGGCTATATTTGTACGATTTTTCGGCTAGCATGACTATTATGTTCCAGAATTAGTTTTAAAAAAATGGTTCATATAGGTAGTGATTTCGTAATATATCACAAACTACTGAAGAACTTAGGCAATACCTTAACGATTTACTTTGGCATAATGGGGAAAATTGATGGTTGTCGTCGGGTGGATCAAATTGGATTATAAGACATTTTTCTTTTGTTCGCAGTTAATGGAACCTATACACTGTCCAGTGGCGCGTTCCTAATTTTGTATTGTTACGTTGATGCTTGATGCTGGAAATTTGGAACTTAGATTTTGTCAATGGATTGCATATACTGAGCAAGTGTTAGAAATACGTAGTCAAATATGTATTTGCAAACGGCGAAACGTTACATGAAGATTGAATATTGAAATGTTTGCTGACTCAGTAAAATCATAAATTTCCAATATTTATTATTTAACGAAAAACGTATGAGTATAAATATAGTCATGTCTTGATGGACCACGTTGCGGGCTTCACAAAATTTGTAAAGATCTGTACACATAGTTCACTAGATTACCAACAGAGAGCAGACATGTGTAATTTCGGCAATAAGTGACAAATGTCACACATATATGTTAACAATTAAAATATTTAACATATTTTTGTTAATGCATTTCGAAGTCTTATTATCACGAAGTAGGGTATGTTTGCACTGATGAAGCTGACCCACTTTTCTTGACTGAACAAAATTCGACTGACAGCCAAATTGTTGAATTATTGAAGTATAACAGTTCGGCCAGTAAAGACATATAATATATAATAATATATAATATGTGCTGAACCTGTTTCCCAATGCAGCGATCGGAAAATTATGTGGCCTGAATTAAGAATAATTCAAACTACAAACAAAAGGTTGAGGATTTCATAAAGTTTGGTCTGAGTATGTCAGACATTGAACGTGTAGAGATTTTTAACAATTTGTAAGATATCCTATGACGTAAATCCCATAATACATGACAAAGTACACAACCTGCTACACCCTGGGTAAACTTAACAAACAACTGCAAATTAAATACATATAAGACTGAAGTCAATTACTTGATGTCATTTAGTACCAACTGATTAACAGAAACAAATTAAATTGCTCTTTACCATGTTGGGATTCTTTTCGCCAAGCTTCTGTAGACAGAACATTTTAAAACTGCACAAAGGACATTTTTAGCGTGGTTTGCTCCCAACAATCGGAAATCTGTTTGCTGCTGTAATGTTTTTCTGTCGTGGACGTATTTTAGAACATTCCTGTAGTAGTCATGCATTATCAGAACATTTACTGGAGCCCTAAGTTCCGTTAACTGAGTGTAATTTGCATTTACAGTCCGCAGTGGATTGCAAAAATTTTATGGATTGAATATTAACCATTTGGGCAGATTTTCTGCTTGAAATAATTGGAGGGTTTATAGTGCTTTAACATGCCATTCTGTTTTTGTGATTTTTTATCATTATTGGTTTTATTCACAATGCGAGACGAAAATTTATAATTAAGGTTATCCAGTTAAACTTATCCTACCCCAACTCTTTCGTTGAATGAGGCGACAGTGTTTTGAACAGTGCATAAAATGTTTAAACGGCAGATTGTGGATAATAGTTTTACAAAATATCTGCTTAGAACAGGCTAAATTTATTGTAATATGTTCACACAAAACAAAATAAATTTTCTTCTCACATATCTCTGAAAGAGAAGGTCTCGCTTGTTTCAATAACAGTGTTGTAACGTACCATGCTTATTCTTTTGACATAACATTTTTAATAGTGTTGCCAATTCATGTGTTTCCAAAAGCTCACTAGCTGAAATAGGGTAGGTTATCTCAGTTACGTGACCATATTTTTTCTATCACTAGAAACTTAATTAACGTCTGTATTTCGCTCAGGGTTTTAAGTTGGCAGGAACTAATAAACCATACTTATACCTACCTGCTAAATATTTTGCTAAACGCGACCCCCACAGTACAATATTTACGTTACATTATTTTACATGTAATTTTATATTATATAATTTCTGTGCTTGAACACATTGCATCCAGCTGTACTCCATTTTGGTTTTGGTTACGTTTACATTTCATTTGCTCCAAAGGGTGGATTTTCTTTTACTAACTGCCTGTTACCCTGCTGTCGGGTATGGTAAGTGTGAAGTTGATCGAGAATCTGTCTGGTGAACATTCCGTCACGAGTAAACTTAACTCGGGTTATGTTTCGAACAACTTAAGATGAAACTGTGGCTTATCTACCCTACCATGGTAAACTTTCTAAAACTCCTTAGCATCTACTACATTACCGCACACTTCAAACTATGTATTTTGGTTTTATAAATTGGTCAGTCCTACTTGAAACTAGTTGTTTAGCCTCAACATGTATAGTCCGGCATTTCCAGGCAGCTGCGTTTGAATAATACAATCTTTATTCGCAAAGTAAGAAAGGAAATGAGAAGCTTTTATTTGACTTTGCGCCGTACGTTTTGAAGGAAATAAAGAACAGTGTCACCATTTAAAGTCACATAGAATACAGAATAATACAGAAACTCTTCGCGTCAATTTCACACAGACGAATCAGGAAAAGACGTTGTATTTTTATAGATAGTTCGTGATATGTGAGCACTTTTGAAAACCACCTTATCTAAAACAATAATAAAACAATAATGGTTTTGTAACCACGTACATTAACTGTTGAGTTCCATACAATCTATACTCTTTAATTGTATCTTACGTTGCTTATTTTATTATGAAATGTGGCAGAAAACAACATATTTCCCGAAAAGGGAAAAGTGAGTTGGTTTCGAAAAGTGGTCATTTTATCCCGGATGGTCTATACAGTGTGCAGTTCTAGTAATGTGATCAGTGATCGCAGTGTTTCCATATCCTATGTTGCGGTCTTCCACTAGAAAAAAAAGTTCGAGCTATGTATCAATCCCATCCATTTATCAATTCCGAATAGGTTTGCAAATATGTTATTATTTTGCAAACATGTTCTTAAAATCCATTTCTGAAAAAAAAAATTATGTATTAAAATTTTCCTTATTTACTTAAAACATCTTAAAATAAATGTTTTTTTTTTTTTAGACAGTTTATGCTCCCATTATTGAATAAATGAACACAAATGGACTCAACGTTACTGCAAGGTTTATACTATTGCCTAGAATACCACCCATCACATTACAAATTAAGAAAGCAGTATCATTGCAGTTCGCTTTTTATACGAGGAATATGCACTTACTGCCTTCTATCATTGTTAAACTTGGAAAAACTACTAAGGTAGTAAGTGTTTTTTCCTTATAACTCCTGCGTACAATTTATTTTACTGCTTATTTTGTATGTAAACGATGCAGGATTTCAAGTCTAATCCAACGATACCATAAACTTAATTTTTATTTTTTCTGTAGTTACTGCCTCCTTCCTAAGCAGGGCAGTTCAGATTTGCGCGTGTGACGTTGAATCATTCTGGTGCAAAAATCGATTCGCGTAAATTGATTTCATTGATATAAGAGTCTGTAGTCACTTTCTCTACCTCGGGTACAATCTGAACAGTTGGCAAGATAACGAATGAAAGTGATTAGGCGGTTGTCCAGTGCACCGTTAAACACCACTCGCAATATCAGCCAGTTCCATGAAGGAACGTTCAGGCACAGATTAGATTATGATCGAACTCAGATCGCTGAGTTAACAGACTGGTATAACATTAAGGAGGCCGCCAGCCCGGGCCGCCGAGTGGTCTAGAGAGCGTTGGCCTGCGATATCGTACTGCACGATTCCCACGTGTGAAAATCCAGGAACCGACCCCGCCGTGAATCGAACCCGGATAGCCTTGATGACAGGCGAGTGATTTGACCACTGATTCGCCGCGGCCACATTCTTTCCCATAATACATAAATGGTAGTGTTCCTATAAGTTTTAAATAAACATACTTATGCTGACGTCACCAGACCTGTATAGTAGCATTGCTTATCATTTGCTCTATTTACAAGAGGAATCATGATATGTGTCCCATCCTGTATATGGGTACAACATTTTCAAAACAATTTAGGAATTTTTTTTACCCTCAAAGAAAAATGTTCCTTGGTTGCGTAGGAAATTGTTTTACTGTGTAAATGGGCGCCCGAAATCGTTTACCGAACACTGACAGATGACTTGAAACGAGGCACTTTGATGAAGGAGCGACGAAAGAAAAGAGCGGAGTAGGCCTGTACGGAGTGTATTATCCTGAGAAACGCACCAGCCAACTGCGAAGTCCACAATATTTACCACGTGCCAGTTCATAAAGGGCGCCGCTTACGTACGGATTAGAAGCTCAGAAGCGACTGAGCTATAAGGGCGAACATACAGCGTGCAACAACAGCTACATCGCCTCAACGAGCCAAGCGCTAAATCAGCATGCAAGGTTCCCTCCAATCCATTTTTACTATGAGATCTAAGCGGTGACCGTATAGTTTTACTGGTGGAAAGTCTGTAGGAAAATTCTTTGCACGTTTCTGAGTTTTACTTACCTCCCGCTAGCACGTTTTGAATTACAACATTTTAAAACGCGATTGTATTTCACCTATGTTGGAGGGTTTCGTAACGAATTGTTTTAATGAACATGAAGTATGTTTTCTTTTCATAAGTTGGCACAATGGGTACATGTGGAATAATTTCGTAAAATTAAACGTATTTACGAACACACTGCTACACATTTGAAGGGTATGATTTGCGGCGCCTTTATAGCAGTCACCTGAGTGGACACATTAGGAAGTGCAGAAGATCTGAGTGTGACACGGCGCGCGCAATACCTATCTTTTAGCCTCTAGACGTTAGTTACTGATTCGGCGCACAATTTTCCCGCTGGCAGATTTCATCAATGATTGATTCCCACGATTATACATAATTTTTGTTCTAATATATTTACTACAAAAACACTCGTTGTTGCAATTTTCGGTAACGAGAAAAAAAAGCGTAAAAAAAAGTAGTGGAGGACCTCAAGAATGCACCCATTTAACCTTGTTTGAACGCATCTTATAAGTTGGTAACTTTGACGCTCGTTGAAAAGATCTCGAATAATCTTGTATCCAGTGGCGTGTGGTGAGTGTGTTCCAAGGTAAGCTCTATATGTTCGTATATGTACTTGTTCACTCACTCGTATACACGTAAGCCTCTCAGGAGTAGTTGTGCAGCAAAAACCAAACCACGTGTTCAATGACTACTACCTTGTAGCTGACTAGTGAGTGATCGAATTGCATTTTGTTGTACCCATTTGTACGATTGTTACTGATTCCTGCTGGGTGCACCAAGTGTGTACAGTACTAATCAAACATTGGCTTACCTGGTTTCTGATCACTACACGCCACTACTTGTATCTATTTAATATCTGTACACCGTTAGATGGCCTGGGTATGCTGACATCTTAAGTAACAACGCAATAAAATATGAAAAATTAATAGAAGCTAAGTCATTATCGTGAGAGCAGACGTTATTATGGAATATGGGATATTCTTTACAGGCACTACTGTGGATAATGGCATTAATTATAAAGGGAAAGGTCTTGAAGTCCCACACACACACAATTCATTTGAAAAACTTACGTATACCAAATGGGCGCGGTTCACCGCAGTTTTCAACGTCTTTTTTTATTATTGTATTGGTACCAGATATTTTCTTCTTACTTTATACATAAATTGTGATTAAATCTTCCTCTTAGGAAAATTTTATATCCTCATATTTTTTGCGCTAAGAGTCAAAATTTGGACTTGACGGTTTTAAGTACGCCACTAAAACCAACTGACATACCAAACTGAAAAAATTCACGCTATATAACAATGATGTACGCTTGATTTGACATATATAAAAACAAAAAAAATATGTTTTTTGTATATCTAAAAAAATTTGATATTTTTTAATTTCCATTTCGAAATTCAGCATTTTTTATTAAATACAAAATTATTTCATTTTGGTTTTTATATATGTCAAATCATAGCCTTCAACATTGTTACACACTGTGAATTTTTTTCAGTTTGGTTTTACGGTTGGTAATACAAATATTTTAAACCAACTTTTTTTATACTTTGAAAGATGCTAGTCTAAATAAGGAAAAGTACTGACGGCAATGCCCTTCCAGATATTTTTAAAATTGTACAAAAATTTAATTTAATGCCATAGAAAAAAAATTGTACCTAAATCATGCAAACAAAATTTTCACAATCCAAATTCTTTGTAAATATGTTAGGCATGTTTCGTAATTTATAAACAAAAACACATTTTCGGATTCGCTATTTAAACGCTTTTTGTGATGGATAAATGTTTTTAATGGTTAATTTTTATTTATAGTGATTGAAATATTAACTTACACTAATAGAAGTAATGTATAAAATAATTATGTACATTTTGTTTACTACCAATATTCCAGATTCATTGTTAAATAAATAAGAAACACATTTCTTTTATTGTTGCCGCCGTGATAGAACCATAGACTACGCACGACACGTCAATGCATAATTTGAAACTGAAGCAAAGTTAAAAATTTTTTGTTTTATTGAACACTGTTTTGATGTGTTCGTTCGCCATCTTGTGCATTATCTGCAGCCATATTGTTTACCAATTAACCACTATTTTTTACTGTTTACCGTTGTAGTCATTTTTACAGGAGGCTTTATCATCAAAATTATTTCTGGTAAGTTTTCGTAAAGCCTATACAGAAATTTACAGTGCAAAATATTTGATTTTAAAATGTAATTGCTAAGCTGGATGTGGTAGAAGAAATACACTTAAATTAACACTCGAGTAGCATTAAAAGAATCGTTTTAGTATTGTTTTAACACCCGAACAAAAAAGGAGAGGTGTTTTAAGCTTGATGGCTGAGTCTCTCTGCCTGAGTGTACGGTTTCATAGCTCCCAAACGGATGGACCGATTTCAATGCGTTTTTAAATTGAAAGCTAAGTTTCATTGGGAATGGTTCTTAACACTCTGTCATGATAATCCATCTAGCGGTTTAAAAGCTATTTTCCGAGGTTATGTGAGAATTTCATTCACATATTTATTGTGGTATTTGTCACATTTTCCTTGCTGTGTACACTGTTGCTATCTTCAGAATTTTTTACTCGTTCAATCGACTTGAACAAACTGCAGCAACTTTGTTTTTGTATTTTAGAATAAATAATGAATTTAAGATAAAAAAACACCTAATTTCTAAAATAAAATTAAAAAAGAACTAATTTATGTGATTTTTATACGTGTCATGTCATAGTCCATGGCACTATTTTTCAGTGTGAATTTTTTGATTTCGTTAAGTAAGTAGATTTTCCTTTAATGCATAAAACCATTTTTTGACAATTTTGACCTTTAGTATGGCATAATGTAAAAACAATGAAAGCTGAAAGATTTCCGTTACAGTAAAAACCATGTCTCGTACAAATAAAACAATTTTTAAATAATTAAAATTTTTAGGCCGAAAGGGGCCTCCCAGTGGCGTATAGTCAGAGTAAGCAAGGTAAGCACTGCTTGTCCAGATAATTCCCTGACAATGTTCCTTTCAAACAAATATTATTTCAACCTACTGTCTACTCGAAGGTTAGTTTATCTCTTACTGTCAAGTGTAACTGATTACAAATTTGGCGTTGGAACAACTACTGAAACATAAGAAACGTATTTTTTTCTGAGCAAACCAATATGATTGGAAGTATTGTCAGTAATGCTGTCAAATGGAAGCTGCCACAATAGTTTGGAGAGTGGCTGAGTACAAATGTTGTGAAATAGGAAATGGCTGCGTGAGCATATCATGAAAGCTACAAAAGAATCGCTTATTTGTCGAACTGGAGCAGAGATAGCCGAAACAGCCTTGCCATTATCCACCGCTTTTTCAATTACAATTTTCGATTTTGTTGATTCACGCGTTAATTTGACTGTCAACAGCGTATCTACGTGTAAAACGAATGTTGCTAATTTCATGCGAAAGCGTAATGAGTGGAACGAAAATTCCTACAATACAAATTGGCCGCACAAGTCCCACCATCACTTGAAATATTTGAATTAGTTAATTAAAATACCTTAAAATTTAATTATAAACTGAACACCATTATAATGACGCGGAACTGGCTGAAACGTGCCCAAACTTTATCTACGAGATACAAAACTATTCTTGTTATACAGGAAACGCCACATTGAACCATTTTTTAACTAAACACACACGTGTGCGTACACGCCCGCACGTGGTAGCTGGCCCTTGTATATTACAACACGTGCCACTAAGAAGAGCTATAAATGCGTTGCAGTTGGTTGTAATTATTTTTTTACGAAACTGGTCAATGCGCAAACGCGCATTTGTACATCTCGCATTCAAACTATATTACTATCAATTAAATTTCAGCACGTTTATTAGTAATTTTATTTAAGGGTTTCTTTGAAATTGATAAGAAGGCTTTTTCCGGACTACCGTATATGCGAAAACACCAACCAATCCCGGAAAACACGACGTCGGACTTA
The DNA here is from genome assembly GCA_003012365.1 of Medauroidea extradentata. Classification (NCBI taxonomy): domain Eukaryota; kingdom Metazoa; phylum Arthropoda; class Insecta; order Phasmatodea; family Phasmatidae; genus Medauroidea; species Medauroidea extradentata. Next base: position 74,847 of record PNEQ01028399.1, read on the forward strand.
AACCGTACCCCCCACAAATATAATTACGTTGACACAGCTTAAATACCTACAGCAAACATTAATACTATGGGGGATGGTGCGCCAAAGCAGTGAGTTTTCACAATTTTCTACATAACGTTCTCCCCTCGCTTATTAACGTAAATCAAGCTTCAACAATCCGGAAATGATACTTTTGTACGACTTATTATATTACTACATAGTCACAGACTGTCTTATTTTTGGAGCAGACATTTTTCTATCTGCCATCAGTGCTAAAAAAATGGATTGTCGAGCGTTGATTTTTGACAATAAGCGAGGGGGGAAAGTTATGTCGAAAATTGTGAAAATTTACTGCTTAATTTATGTTATCACGTGCAAATTCAGCCTCAGGCTGGTTTACAATTGGTACGTAGTTATAAGCTATTAACATTACTGAACAAATATAAATTATGAATATTACAACATTATTACAAAAAATCTGCAATAGAAGTGTTCGAAGAGAAGACAGACGCCAGTTGAATGCCTTGCGCTTAGAGGTTACGAGACAAGCATAGTGAGCGAGAAAGTCACCTTACAGCCGGATATCTTCTAGGTCCCGATCCTGCTCACTGAGGTTTAGTAGTACGCAAATTACATCTGCAATTATGTTATTTTATAGCATGTGCTAAAAAGCTGACGTATCCAACGATGGCTGCCAAAATGTACTTTTCTCCTTCACCTTGAACATTTGAGCGTTATAAACATTAAAAAAAAGCCATGTTAAGCAATTTTCATTACAATTTTTACTCTTGTAATGTCCAAAAGGTTTGATTGAAGTAAAGAAATACAATTATAGTAAATATGTGTTTGCAGACTGGTTAGAACAATTTTGAATACCATGATTACATGTATTGGATCATACTATGTACGCGATTAAACCTACCCATCTTGGAGTTAAATGTCAAAGTGGCGTGCTCTCAAGCATGCACGTATGCCATGTATTGCAAATGTAATATTGTATCGTGCAGTTTGAATAATTTGGAAATAGATATAACAAATCAGAAGGGCAACGCAGAGTTTCTATGCAGTTTTGCAATAATTAAATTTCCTAGTTGTTATTTATTTTTGCATTAATATTTGTTTTTGAATCCTCATTAAAGTCCGTGGCGTTCTTTACTGTGGCTTAACTGTTGTAAAAAGCGTCACACACTTTAATGACGCACGATAAGACTAAAGTCAAAGATGGCGTCTATGAATAATAGTTTTACTATTCCTTGAGGAAACCCGCACTCCTAGAACAGTTGGTTACAGAGATACGGTTATATACGTAAACACTGATTTTGCATAAATGTCTTGCTAGCAACTCCTCTTGAAGTACTGCAGGCTAGTTGGTTATCTAGTACGTAGAGGTCATTCTAAATTATATACGCTAGTCAGCGACATCCTTAGAGCTCCCTAGAGTTTATGTCTCACACACACAAACGAGCCTACCTAGCAAGTCACCACTACAGTTCTGGCGAGCGGAGGACACACCTACGGGAAGGATGCTGAGGTAAACGTGACGCCCTTCGCCCCACTGGCGGATGTAAGACCCCACTGAGAGCTCGTATCGATTCCAGGACTAGCTCCGGATAAAAAGTAAGAGTGTGGGTGTTGCATACAAGACCACCGCCTGCTCACAAAGACACCTCCCCACCCTCCCTGGGTACCTGCCCTCGCCGGTGCAATGAATAATTTCGCGCCGCACACCGGGGAAGGAAGGTAGTTTCTTGCTGTTGTTGAGGGCCTTCGATCAACACAGCTGCAGGCTCCTTTCCTCATCCCCCGCCATGCTTATATAGCAGATCTCGTCTGGCCAAGTGTCTAGTTTCCAGCAACAGTATCTCCGAGACAACCGTCGGTACTCTTGAAACTCTTCCTAGAAACATAATACTGCCAATAAGATGACTGTTAAAAACATCGCACACAATATTTGAACATTAGAAATTTATACCGCAGATTCGTTAATTGACTCACAAAGATTCACAGAAACTTGCCCATTTTATTTAATACTTATTCAAAGTATATATTTGTACTTGCACAAAACTTTGCATGCGTAAAATGATTTTTCTTGTAAGGATATTTCAGGAGCAAATTTTCAAAACTAGACATATCTAGAAAAATCTGAAAATAAAGTGAATGTATTTTCTGTGCAAGAGTAGTGAGTTTGGTGGTTTATAGGCTAGTAATAAATCTTATATGAGTACTTAGTTTTTGTTAGAATCTAAACACATACATTTTTTCGTTTTCCTGTAAAATTTTGATAAAATATATATATATATATATATATATATATATATATATATATATATATATATACATACGCCCGTTTTTGAAAGTTGTGGGTGGATTTGTTTGTAAAGTTACACAACAATTATAGAAAACTTGGGAAAACCTCGTAGTAAAACAAAATCATGGGATTCCTGAAAATTGAAAGTTACTAACAAAGAAAATAACGGGCTGGCAAAGTCAAAATAAATATTCCAACTTAATTCTGAAAGACATATATAAGGATGTAATAATATTTCCAACACGAACTTCGTATATTTTTTATATGATAAACTTACCAACTTTCTTGGTTTAAAAACATATTTAAACTAGTTTTCCAATCATTTTCCTTGTATAAGTTCGAACAATTTTTAACGTACATGTACGAGCTAAGGTTCCTTTAACAAAGGAAACATTGCCGTCACTACATTAAGTATCACCCCTCGTGTTGTATTATACATTTTCGAACCGTAATATTATTTTCTTTCAAATTACTGAAAGTTGAGTTTTGAGTACCTTTAACTTTATACAAAGGCGTTAGGATCATTCACAAATATATATAGTATACGCTTTACTTAATGACTTTGAAACGACTAGCATTTGTCATGATTCAAGTCTGATATTTCATTTTTAAAGTCATAATTACATTTTGGATGTGCTGTTTTATGAGTTTATCACGAAGTTATGTAGGCTATGAGAGACACGCACACACATCATATTATTTTTTATAATCAACCAAAACAAGCAAAAAACCAATCCTTCCAACTTGACTAGTCTTACCCCGCTTTAAACATAAGTACGGTTATATCGATTCGTAAATTATTCTTTGCATATATTTACACATGAATAACGAAATAACCTGCAGAGATAACGCTTCAAATGCCCAGTTGCTTACAAGCGATGTATACGGATTTACAGTTTTTCATTTATGGAATGATTACAAACACTGGTATCTATTGCGAAAAGTACTTGAAGTGTACAGATGCATACGTTGGAAGAATTATCCTATTGCAGCATATATTGTCATTTTCTCATTAAAGTTGCAACGAATGATTCGACTTGTCTGGCAGTTTTCGGACCTAATGTACCCAACAGAGAGATTTTCCGTATTTTGAGAAACATGAAATAATTTCTATATTTTTAAAGACCGTCTTTATATGATCGATGCATACGAATGCTTAAGTTTTAGAGAACATATGAAGAACCAATATGCTACGTACTCACGGCAGACATGGGCTACGTTTTCTTGTCACGGCACGGACGTCAATGTTGTTGCTCGTATATGAACACACAATTCTTATTTAACGTTTCGTTTTAAACAGCTTTATTACACATAATTTAATGTGAACTATGGGTAGATTACGATCTAGGTAAAGGAACCAGAAAAATTCCAAGTGAACAAATAATTACATATGGTTTACTAAGAAATTCACTGGTCAGAAAAACTCTCATAATAACTAATTTTTGTGTGAAAACTGAAACATTTAATAAACTTGCTGGTTGCATATCTACACTGTAAATAATCTTTCTACATAGTAATGAAAGTTTTTCATCCACACGCTCTGACACATTTGCTACACTTCAGCCTGTAAACATAGTAACTGTCGAGCATTGTTGCTGTGCAAGTCCGGTAAAACCATAATACATCTGATTGTTTTCGTAAAATATCTACAAATGCAACCGTTAATGTATGGGAAAACGAGTTAACTATACTTACTTTCTTCACACTTCTATGAATCGGTGTGATAGTTTTACAAATAATTTTGTACCTTGTATATCAGTTTAGCTTCTGCTGTAATATGTTAAGGCAAGCCTGAATAATGCATGTTTAAAAAGTTATGATTTTGTTCACGCAGAAGTTATTTTACAGTAACTATCTCGTCGTTACAAACCTCATTCTCTAAAGAACAAAGACTAATTTGTCTTGGATGATGGCCTTGCAACCAAGTTTAGTGACTGATGAACTATTTTGTGGTCTAGCCTCGAGGAAATAGCAAACTTTTTGTTTGCTAGGACGACAACCACTTCATTACTCATCTAGATGTTAGTCATGTCTTGATTGATCCAGTTCGGTATTTTCGGACGAAATCTTCTTTGCTCTAGAGCTGACACATTTTGAGGTGATTAGCGAAGATCAATTACGCGGAACGTCAAAATTAACATTGAACGTGCGGTAACACTCACTTTCAAGGTGCTAATCACTGTACGCCAACTTTGCTATCGCTAAATAGGGAGAATGTAAGGATATACAATTTTGATTCTCGGCTAAAGAAAATAGAAGGTACAGGAGTCTCAAAATATTTGTCAGGCAAGCTAACAAACTTGTTGACATCCATCACTACGACACACGTAATAAATCCAATTACAAACATTCTTACACATACCTTGCGAGCAAAATTTGGAATGCCCTACCACGAGATTTAAAAATCACTTCTCCCCCTTTCGTTCGGGAAAATGTATAAATCCTGTCTTCGCCGACAATAGGCCTCTGTGAAACATTCACTGGTGACCCTTACATATTGTGACATAGAACTAAATATAATGTGATATTTTACGTTTCTAAACACTTCATAATATTCCGTGTTAAGGTTTTCAAACGTAAGAAAAACAGCAAAAACACCCATTTTCGCCTTTTTCAGAAGCGTGAAAACAAATTCAATAGATTAATGAATTAGCTGAAACGGGTATACGCACGTGTAGCGTTCATTGAATGCTATTCCTAAGCAGATGTTGTATACACAAGCTGTTCAGGTATCGAATAAACTTGTAACGTGCGAAGTTCTTCACACCGCTCGGCTTCTTGGGCAGACGAATATCTTAAGAGTATGATGTTATTAGTGGGGGGATTCTGCTGAATTAAATTATGTTCTTATTTCTGTAGCTGTAATCGACATGGTTTAAAATACAAGGTACTAGTGTGTACCAAATTATTTAGGCTGGAGGGAAGCTAATTGTCACGTGTTTATTACGTTATGTTACTTTTGCGAGGAGGAAAGGTAACTGTTGGACACCGTACACCGCACGTTAAGCGTGATGCTGAAGGCTGATGACAAATGAATCGTCTATCGGCGAATGGTACGCCATGGGTCTCGATCCATTAACCTCCTGGCTTGAAGACTAAAGGCCACCTTTCTGCCGATATTATGTGCTGTGTTCATGCGCCTCAGCGCGGGTGGGGATAGTAGCTGAGGTCCTTGTCTTGTGCAACTACTGACCTAATTGTACTGCAGTCGCCTCTAACTTGCCCTCCGGGCGAGACTTCCGGAATTCGTAATAGCATGCAAACATAGCGAGTAGCCTCACCGGGAATGTAATTCGGCTCACTGAGTTTAGTTAAATCTCTCAATTCCAGAATAGAGCCAGCGTCTTAAGTGGTAACTTATCAACAAGAACGTTATATGATTGACTGTTAAGTGTGTTTAGTCTTTACATAGATTATGCTCTCTACTGAGTAAGCATTCTCCGCGGCAAGTCACGACAATATCGGCCAGCGGGAGACGTCGAACGAGCCTATAGTCACTTGGAGTCTAGTCAGCTCTCAGAAAACAACGCGAATTTTGCATTTCGCGGGTTCACTGACCTGTACACTAGCCTCCAAGAATATATGTGCACTCGCGCAAACAGCAGTTGTTCATTATCTGCTCGCTGACACTGTGAGATGGGACTGCATTTAGTTAAATTATTTATTATTGGCTCAGCGACTTACACAAGGTGTCAAATAAATCGAGGACCAATTGTGAATGTGACACGAACTAACGGTTGGAGGAATTATAGCTTGTGCTTAAAATAAAACGCAAAATTTTCAGGTCCCAACTCATCGCCTCTTAAGGCGCTTATGAAAATTCATTCGCTAGAGTAGGGTACGTTTTCTCAGTCATGTGACCAGGTTTTGTCGGTTACCAGGTTTTAATAACTGCCTTTAACGCTAACCGAGGTTTAAAAATTACGGGAATTAAAATAAAAAAGCTGACTTACTGTCTGATATTTTATCAAATGCTACATTCGCAGTGCATTCTTTACACGTATTATATCTATACTTAATTAAAAAACATTTTTAGTAGTTCACGTATTATATCTATATTTATTTAAAAACATTAGTTTTAGTAGTTTACCAAGATGCCATCAGTTGAAATTTCGAACACGGGTAAACTTACCTGGGGTAGGCCTAATATTCAATACACAAAAAATTTGAAATTTCAGCTGACCTACTCTACCCTCCTGAAATTTCATGGACACTTTTTGTGGACCGCGGTAGGCGCAGAGGCTAGAACACCTTCTTTTTCTGAGCGGTTTTTATTTTAAAAACTGAAGAGGCTGGACACAACTCCAAGTTAAAGGAGTTCGACATTTAACTCGAGTGAAGTTTGCTCGTGTTCGAATTTTCAACTAACGGCCTCTCTACCGACTCCTCACTTACCTCTTTACAAGCAGGGTAAGTGGCGGTTAGCAGACGAAAGTTGCCATTTGACGTGTAGGAAAAGAAGGTAAACATTTCACGTAACCGAAATTACGACGAAGGGAAAATGAATGCACTGTGTTCTAAATATAAAAGAATTGAGTACTTAGGCCTACGTTATATTATATTTAAATATATATCAAATAATGTCAAAATATTCTTTCACGTTGAAAATAAGATTTATTTTTAATTTTTTGTTATTTTTCAAAAAGATTGCTGTCATATTAATAACCCGTAAAGCATTAAAGGCATTCTGAAGTTCCTAGTGATAGACAAAGCCTAGTCACGTCGTGACTGAGATAACCTACCCTGCTCCAGCAGACTGGTTTTAGAAAACACCTCATGGCGTACCGAGCTCGATTGACGGAGAGTCAGGGCCCCATATTTTCGCACGTGGGTTGTACGTGGTGGACTTTGCACTTGTCGGGCGTGTTTTCTTGTGGTTCTAAAGTTTACCTAGTTTTCTCCACTTTATATCTGAATTAGTGAATATTGACTGATATACGCCGATGGATGAAGCAGTTTCAACAAATTGAATCAGTGAGAAACCACTGTGAAATCGGAGACTATTCCCTGATTCCGATAATGAGCGCCAACATTCCACAAGTAAATTAGTGAAAGTCCACAGAATTTCCAGTAATTTTTCACTGATTAAATAAGAGAAAACTGTTTTTTTTAAACAACTGAAAAAAATTGGTGAATATTCACTGATTCACTAGTGAGACGTTGGCACTCCTAAAGTAAATCAGTGAATATTCACTAATTAAACAGTGACTATTTTCACTGATTCAAATTGTTGAAGCTTCTTCATCCATCAGCGTGAATAAGCGAATATTTACTAATTCAGATTTATAGCGTCATTCCGTCGCTTCGTGTCGTCTTCCGAAACTAGGCAAACGGTCGCAGGCGCTATGCCTAGAAGTCTGTGAAATTATAGGTGGGATTCTCTCGCCTAGAGTTACCTTCCCACTCGCTGTTATAATTAATAGTACAGACCTGCATACTTTGGTTTATTACCTGACAACCGTGCTGGACTCGAAGTTATAGTGTACGCTTTTGACTTCTGCAGCTGATAGCAGTTTGTGTGGTGCGTGTAAAAGAAGTGGCGAGGCGTGTAAGTGTCCTAGGGCAAGCGGTGATTGCTAGTGACTACAGGGGCCCGAGGTGGCCGAGAGGTCAGACCTCTCGCCTCCCACCAAGGCGATCTGGGTTCGATTCCAGGCGGGGTCGGTCCCAGGATTTTCGCATGTGGGAGTCGTACCGGACGATGCCGCTGGTCTGCGAGTTTTCTCGGGGATCTCTCGTTTCCTCCGCCCTTTAATTCCGACGCCATGCTCCATACATAGAGCCACGATTTTATGGCGAAAAGATTTTTGCAACATTTGGCTTCAATGCTTAATGTGCACATGTGCAGCTCCGCTACATCGTCTGTGATTGGATGATTTTACTCTCACTCGCCTTGGAAAATTACAGACATACGGAGTCACAATAATCTTATTCTGATTAGCACAGTCAAATACGTAACGTGTATGAACAAAGACACGCTGCCAGTAATCATGAAGCAGAACTGCCGATGTGCACGTGAGACACTGAAACAAAGTGGGGCAAAAATCTTTTCGCGACAAAATCGTGGCCCTATCCATACATCATGACACCCCCCACCAGCGTTAAAGACCTCGATGTTGAACGCTGACCAGAAATATCTCACTGTCTCTCACTCAATGACAATTAGACTGGTAGAGACAGACACACTCCACATCCAATAGCGTGTACGAGGCGAGGAACATATTCTCCAGTAATACACCTGCGTGCTCAAAGTGTATAGTCGGATCTTCTACTTGCCTTGGAGCACGACCGCGCCTCGCTACTGCCTAAAAGTATTTTCCAACCAATTAATAGGGAGCTGAAAGTTTCACGATTTATTTTGGACACAAGCTAAAATTCAAAAACAAATTTAATTTCGTGCCATTGTTTGAATTAGTCCTCGTCCTATTTGACACCTTCTGGAGGTCGGTAAGTGAGTGATAAATGCTTGGCCAATAACGTGGTGTAACTGTGCCCGCGAGTGGCCAATGAATAGCTGCTGTCTACTCAAGGCTCGGTTTCAGTCGCCATATTGAATTTAATTATTTTTAGAATTTTTGGATTTGTAAGAAAAAAATTGAAATATGCAACTATACCTCGAATTCTATTTAAATTTCGCTGCAGTGCAGACCTTGAGATATAACTGTTGACTTACAATTACGCCGCAATATGTGTGGTAAATTATTTTGTATTAATAATTTCCCCGACAAGTTGCGACCTTGCTATACATTAATAGCTTTATTTCCGCGATAGTATTGTAGCACAAAGTAAATAGAATTTGCGGTATAGTAGCCGATTTAAGATTTTTCTTCTCAGAATTGCAAAAAAAAAAAAAAAAAAAAAAAGCGATAAATAATAAAATTCAATATGGCAACTGAGACCGATTCTTAAGTACTTATGTATTCTTGGAGTCTTCACTGCAGGTCGGTGAACTCGTTCATTTTACCGTTCTCTACCAATAAAGAAATGGTATAGAGTCAACTATACATATGATTCACACTATGGTATAACACTGGCGCACGAAAGTACGATGGTCTGAAGCAAAGAGTATGGAAGGGATAAAGAGAGTTCACTGCCAGGTTAGACCTCTTTGCTTATTTCTGTTGTGTTTTTGGCTCGCTAATACTTCCAGAGGTACCAATCACGCAGCATGAAATTCTATCTGAAATAATGTGGCGTGCATTGGCCATGTTTGTTTACATCGCTAGCTGCAAGAGTGTGCTAGTATCGCAATCACGTCGTTGGTGGAAGTAAAAGTATTGGTAAAGGCGATGCCGTATATTAAATGTATGTGTAAATTGTCGTTGTGACTTGTTTTTAATTTATAAGACAACGAAAAAAAAAAATTCCTCGCCGGGGTGCGAATTCGAACATGTATACCTGTACTTATCACACGCCCTTTACCGCTCGACTATCCGTACATATTTGGAATTGGTATTGCTATGATCAGTATATAAGTAAAAATTTACGTATTTTTTAAAAAATATTCATCTTTTCAATATAATGGTCTGTTAAATATTTCTTTGAAACTTTATATTATACTGTAAAAATTTTGTCTAACATGTCTGAACTTTGTAAAGGAACGAAAAACCTTCGCATTATTATTATTACCAGTACGCGAATTAATGGTTATCATATCATTTTATAAATTGAACATAATAAGAAATTTTACTCAACTAAATGTCGCACTAACTATACTTTTGTTTTAACATTTCAAAATTAAAATTATGTTTACTCTCGTCTAATTTAAAATTTGTAATGGCTTTCACAAGTTTGACCAACGACGGCAGTGTAATGTTTAGTCAGGAATTCCAACTCAACGCCATAAATAATCGTTGGAGAATTTTCTCTATTTACGAAAAACTTTAAAAATCTTCAATTTCAAAAAGTAACTTCCATTTAATTTACAACAGCATTAATATCCTTAAAATGCTTAAATTGCAAAACAATACTTCCAACTTTGAATCACATGTTGATGTTGGTACAACCGGAATCGTTAGTCGTCAGTAAGAGAAGCATTTGCCCTAGCTAGTGACAGGCCCCTGGTCTGAAGCTAATTACGACACGGAGTGAGTTGGGTTAGTGTATGCCAGGGAATTTCAGCATGTCGTCAAATAACTACGCAAAATTTACACTTCTCAAATGTATAGCTTGGGACAGGAATTTTTGGTGAAAAGATTTTTGCCCCACTTTATTTCAGTGTCTTACGTGGACACCTGCAGCTCAACTTCATGGCTATTGACAAGAGTGATTTGTGCAGACTTATTATTCCTCTTACTGTGCCAATCAGTACACGGACAACTGTGACACAATACGTCTGTAATTTGATTGACGTTGTATGTTAAGGCACCCAATCACTGACCACATAGCAGATATGCAGATGTGCACGTTAAGCACTGAAACAAAGTGCTGCAAAAATATTTCCGCGAAATTTCCTATCTCAATTCATAGCTAGGGACCCTTGTTTTTCGCGAAAAGAATTTACCTCACTTTGTCTCCGTGCCCTACGTGCACATCTGCAGTTCTGCTTCGTGGTCGGCGATTGGATATTTTAACTGTCACGAGCCTTGTGATTCTACCTACAAATCACAGACGGGTAGTGTCGCAGTGATGCTATTCTCATTGGTACAGTCAAATGAGTGACGCCTCTACACGAATGCACACTGTCAATAACTACGTACAAGAGCTGCAGGTGTGAACGTGTGGCTTTGAAACTACATGTTGCATTATTCTTTTCACCAAACATCATTGCCTCTAGTAATTGCCAGTAAAACACAAAGACAAGTGTGCGATAAAACATCCAATCACTTACTACCAAGCACAGCTGTATATGTGAATATAACGCTTACCTAAGACAATAGCGCCACGATTTAAAAAAACCTAGTTTTCATGTAAAAACTTTGAATGTTTTACTGTGCGTCCATTTGTACATTTATTAAAACCATTGTGCCTTGCTTAATTTTCTTTCTTTTTTTGCGATGGCTATTTATTTATTTTAGTTCAATTGTGAGCAGATAATACAAATATATTTGACAGTTCTGTTCAAAATGGTTTTTTGCGATGGTATCTAGTTTTTTAAGACAAGTAATTATTTGGATTTCACTGATAACTCAACTAACAAAAATGTCATTATTTGCATTATTAGTAGAGCCCTCGATTTTTGGTGCAAAGAATTCTGCAACAGTTTGTTTCAATGCCTTGCGTGCACATCTGCAGGTCTGCTTCTTGATTATTGGCAAAATTTATAACTGCACAGAAGTGGCTCATTTGACTTGTGCCAACAGGAACAAGGTTACTGCGACACCACACGTCTGTGATTTGCGGGTAGAACCCTAGGCGGTGAGAGTTAAAAACAGCCAATCACTGATCATGAATCAGGGCTGCATATGTGCACATAAGTAGTGCCACGATTTTATGGCGAAAAGATTTTTGCAACATTCTGTTTCGATGCGTCATGTGCACACCTGCAGCTCTGCTACTTTGTCTGTGATTGGATGATTTTACTCTCACTGGCCTTGGCAAATTATAGACGTACGGAGTCACAATAATCTTATTCTGAGTGGTGCATTCAAATAAGAAACGTGTCTGAACGAAGACATGCTGCCAATATCCTTGAAACAGAACTGCCGATGTGCACGTGAGTCACTGAAACAAAGTGAGGCAAAAATCTTTTCGCGACAAAATCGTGGCCCTACACATAAGGCATTGGAACAAATTGTTGCACAATTCTTTTCACCAAAAATCGTGGGCTCTAATTACTAGCCATGACCATAGTGTTTACTATAAAAAAAAAAAAAAAAGTTTCCAACATGGTGCGAATTATTTCAAACAAAACTGTCAAATTTATTTGTGCTATACGGAGCTCAAAAATTCACGTTTTCGTTTGGAAACAAACTAGAATTCAAAAAGTTGCAAGTTCGAATCTCTTTCGCGGTTGTGACTTGAATAACTGACATCCTGTGGAAGACGATGAGCCAATAATACAGCAGCTACTAAATGCATTGTGGCATTGTGTCAGTGAGCAGTCAATGAACAACTGTCGTATTTGCCAGTAAACATAAATTCTTGCATGCTCGAATGTAGGTCACTGAACCCACGATCTTTTTTAGTCTCTAGTGATACATAGAGACACTGAAAAATCACGAAAATGTTTAAAATAGTCTCCAATGAACTGTATTATATTAACCACGACACGTATGAACAGTTTTGGGACAAATTACACACGCTGTGTGTCCAAGCTCTGCAGTTATAACTGGGTCTGTTGTACAGAGAAAAACTGCTACAAATAAACGATAGCCAATGTTGAAACAAAACATTCAGTGTTATATACATCACGTTGGAGCCTAGCAAACAGTCAACTAGTCTCGCGATTTTCCAGTGTCTCTTGTGATACAGTATTTGTTCCTATTAATGGGCTACTAAAAATAATTTTGTTAAAACAATAGAAATAGGGGAATTTTTCAGAAACAGTATTATTAAAAGACGTCTACGTGCATTAGAGCCATCGTGTATATTGAGGATGTTTTGTTGCGGATAATCTCAACAAGTAGAAAAATGCAGAAGTATCACATCTCAAATAACAGCGGAAATAGTGATGCAGTTTTTCTTCACTGGGCAAGAGACTAAACTCTGAACTCAAAAGATCGTGTAACAAATTCAACAATTTTTTAGTTGTGGCAGTACTGATTTTGGTGTTGCGATAAGGCATTGAAATTCACCATATAGTGACAAAAAATGTCGCCAAAAAATAGTGCCGCAAATTATTGTTTATTGGTAAGCTTACTAAGTACAAACGATTTCCTCCAGAGAGACTGGTATGAGGTAACTGACGTCATAATGCTAGTGTATGCACCAATGGTGCACATAAGATGGGGAAATGGGGCGGTGTTGGTGGCTGAAAAACTTCCCCCCCCCCCCCAAGAAATAAGTGAATAACGTTGGATGTTTTTCTGTAACGTAATGTTACCGTTTTACTCCCACAAGTTGCGTAAATTTAACTTCAAGAACGTAAAACTATAATTCTAAAAATTCCGAAACATAGGCCTACAAAAAACCTTGTCATGGAGGGTGTATGAGGACAAGACCTTTATTCGTTACACAATGAGTTTAAATAACACTATTTTGCACCCTGAAATCCTAATTTTCTCGGGCGTGGACCACACGTTCTGGTACTACTAGGAGGCGGGGTTTATTGGTGTTACTTCGTAAGGCTCCCACGTTCCAGAATGCGAATGCAAGTCCAAAACACCCGAAACAAAAATCCTCTGTGCGCCACTGGATGCACGGTTCGCGTTAATGTAAGTCGTGACAGCTACATTGTATTGAATCATAATTTAAAAATATTGTTTGTTGTGACGTTAGATGTTAATTTGTGAGTACAGTACGATGATTGTTACTAAGATTGTTTTGTTTAAATTAAAAATTGGCGAGAACTATAAATTAACTGACAGGAAAAAAGTAAGTATGACTTGAAAAGCGCACACTATTTCAAACCACCGATATTGATGGTGAAGGCGCAGTTTAGACAGCAACTCGTCTCGCGGCACTCGCTACAGTGGACAGTGGGCGGGATCGATGTGCTATGTCTCTGGGGGAGGGGAAGGGAGGAGGAGAACGACCCTTGATCTGTGCAGTGACGTCACAGCCCTGTAGTACGTATCTGCAGTCCTCCCTGCCACCGCCAGTCACTTGTTTCCTTCCGTTGTCAGTAACTGCAGGCCACAGGCGTCTGCGGCAGTACACTCTCAGAAAATAGTTTGTAAATGTACCACACGTGCGTATAGGAGAGCTAATAAAGATGGTATGGTAGAATAGTTTCACAGACATCCATAGTAGCACTCCCAAACTTTTTAATAAAACAGTCAAGTGCATACTGAAGTTACCAGACTTGTATTGTAACAGTAATAACAGTTTGTATATTTACAAGGCGGGTGTATGGCAACTGTTCCAAACTGCGTTTAGATTAACTACTTCCTAAACATTGTTGGAAGTTTTTTTAACAGTGAGTACAGTAACTGAACACTGGCTCCGAAAAAAAAAAAACGAGAAAAATATCCGAGTTTGGCTATGGTTAAGAGTGATTACGAGAGGTTAGAAAAATAATTCCTTGTGGATGATATTGTCGAGGATAAATTTCCTCCCTTAACTATTCTGGAGCGAAAAGTGGCAGCACTGTCAAAACTCGTCATTTAAGGTTCAGCTTCCGTCGCAGTGTTGAATTATTTTATTTTTATCTGAAACTGTGGGAAGGAAACTGTGGAATTTGGTATTGTAACGTGAGTTTGATTCACCAAGAGCTACAGTACAATCAATGTAGTTGTACTTAAAACGTGTATTATGGCCGCGTTCAGTCCAGCATATTTTTATATTATTAATTCTTCGGACTGATTTTGGCCTAGATAAGTATACTTTATAAGTTCAAGTGGTTAAGTTTGTACTGAAGCGCAATATTAGTGTAAATCACGCTACAGCAGTAAATTTCACGATTTTCTTCCCAGAATTCCACAAAAGCGAAATGGCCACTGATTCCGAGCCTAAACTAGTGTTCCCTGTTTTCCTTTCTTCAGTACATGGCTGTATTTGTGATAACTTCCTGTTATTATTGGTGGACAGGCTAGAATTTACTCCCCTAAATTCACCCGAACACAATTTGTGACGTATTGTCTCGGGGCCTTTGCATTTTAGGCCAGGTCTCAAATAAAGAGTGTGTACATTCTCACTCCACACTCGCACTCTCGCCCACTCTGGTTTATTCTTACTTCAAATTGAAACATCCACCCGCCGGATGCACCCTCGAAGCACTGCAACCTTGAGTGAGAAAAGGAAAGGTGGAAAAATAAATTACAACAGAAAACACACAGCAAGTGTTTTCCAGTTCATGTTAGGTCATGGTTTGAGTAGTACGGATATATAAAATAATAATCCTAAATCATGTCTCCGAAGAACATAGAAGACATCGCCAACGTTCCTTTTGCTCATCATATTTCTCTCGACTTTAAATGAAAACAAAGCTATCTTCCCGCAGTGTCAGCGAGAGGCTGCAGCGAAGAAGCATTGTCGTTCATTCTTGCTCACTCTCCCGTTCGCCCACTCTCCCTCGAATTTGGGACAGCGGAGAGTGCACTCTGTGTCTTCAAGAGGGTGCGAGAGAGTGATCTCTGGGCTATTTGAGACACGGCCTTAGCGTGCCTGCCTTAAAGGATAGTGGACATTTTACAGCTGACATTTTGGCATTGGTTTGAAAAAAGTTGTTCAGGCGCACCACAGAAATATCAGCGAACAACAGAGATCAGATAAGCCTACAGCAATTTAGAGTCTAGCCTGCTGTCACATAACAACACGAAATTTGCGGTCTCTGCACATGGCAGCGGCTATCCCTGATTTGTCTGTATATTGGACAGTCAGGCAAATTATAGAAAACATTTGCCTTCCGGAGCTCAAAAACGCTGATAAAATTTTCTGGTTCGGCAGAGTTGCCAACATCGATGGACACCCGAGGCCTATTGTTACTGACGTGTTGCGAAAATGATTGTTTGACTAATATGTTTTACACATGATTTAATGTGGTTGGGTGGCACTTTATACTGAAACTAGTTAAGTTGTTAGTTTAAGGTTGAGGGTTACGGTTAAATTAATTATGTTAATCTAATTACGATGGCTTACTCTGCATAATTTAGTTAGAGAATACTACAAGGTTATATTACATATTTTATATCGCAGGGGAGCGGCTGTTTAGTTAGTTATGTTTTATACTCTACTATATGGTGGGTGACCATTTGTACACCTTAGAACTCACCGTAACATGATGTGCCGGAGGCTGATGATGAATGAGCTCAGCTATCGACGGACGGCGGCACGTCGTGGACCTTGACCCAGGACCATCCCGGCGAGGTGGTGACGACTGGAAGGCTTGAAGGAGACAGGCCCCGATTACCCCGATACTTTGCATTATATTACCACACTTTAGCGCAGGTGGGGAGAATCTCTGAGGCACTTGTCTTGTGCAACTACCGACCTAATTGCACTGCCATCGTCGCCAGCCCGTCCTCTGGGCGAGGCTCTTGGTAATAGTAACAGACGGTAATACCTGGGGTCAAAATGAAGTCTAGTAAAGTGCGAAATGGTTACATAATTAACCTTATCAAGGTTAAGTGAAATAATTCACTTGATTTAATGTTTTACTGGAAACCCAATTCATTATTTTTTTTTATTCACAAAGAAATTCAGTGCGTCGCCTACCACGCACTTAAAATCCGTTGCATTGTGTTTGTAAATGCGTATTTTTACACTTACAGGAGCTTATTTCAATCTGAAAAATTACGTACGGTACACGTGAGAAACGACCATAGAAACATGCAGTGGGCTTTGTTTAAAACTTTTCTACTAAATTGAATGTGTCAGTCAAGCGAGTATCTACGATACCACTACACGCCACTTCAGCGTCTTGCAGTAAAGGCGATACTGCACCATGTAAGACGGCAAACACCTCTCTTGACGCCGTGCCTCACTCGCACAAATACATGACTAATAGGCGGGTGCCTTAAGTCCCTTCTGTGATGACGACAGCTCTGTCACACTTCATTACGATTTTGGCTTATGTCATTGGTCAGTTATTTCAGTGATCTTAGCTGTGTAGTCCCACGGCTTACGTCACATTTTTCAAAGTATTGTGCATTTAATGGGAAAAAGCATATTCTCTTCTGATACATATTCTCAGACCTTAAACAATTTTCAATAAGCGAGATATCGGAAACAATGTATACTGAAGCGTTGGGAGCGATTTTTAAAACAGCAGCTGACATATACGATATGAAGCATGCTTTCATATAAAACAATTTTACGAATGCATATGTTTTCTTCACATCTTAGTTACTATAAAAATAAAAGCTTAGAAAAAGTTCCTTTCAATGACGAAACATGTAGATTTAAAACAGTGTGAAGAAAAATGCTGAAGAGGTTCACTATGTGAAATATGGATTGATGTATTTTTAGACCTAAGTAATAATATAACTCGAAAGCAAAGATTCCACTTGTTCATTCCCACCCCAATGTTAATTTTTTATATTCTGTGAATTAAACATACAAATACTACAGGAGAGTGCTAGTAGTCCGTATATATAAATTGAACGCAGTGAATGTCATTGTTGCCTGTCTGGCCGGCTGCAGAATGTCGTGTTCAGCTGACTGACGAGTGCACACGTGATGAAAGTTAACTTTTCACGTGTTAAAACAGCGTTGTCGTGTTGGTGTTCGAGTTCCTTTGCCACAGCGTCCACACAAGTACTACATAAAGTGATGCCCAACTACGCATGTTATGATTTCCCAACCCGACAGCGCCTCTGTAACAGAAGAATGCGGCCACGGGAGTTTTGTAAACATGAAACTATAAACGACCGGCGAAGCAACGCAACACGGAGCTGCTTGAGATGATATTACGTAGGGGAAATAATTGTGACTGTTTAACAAGGGAAACTGCAAATACAGCAGGGATGGCTCCACCCCTTAAGGGACCCGCCTCGTTGCCATAAAATCACACTGCAGCGTGTTTGAAGAAAAAGTTTTACACCGAAACTAATACACGTGTGTTCACGCCGTTTCTCTACGAAAAGAACACACATTTCAGACGACTGCCCTTAAGTACCTTCTAGACAACACATGTATTAGAAATCCCCTTTTAGGGCTCGTCAAAATGGGTCAAAACGGGATTTTCAGGCTGCTACAGCGGAAAATATACTAGCCGAATACATGTGAAAGCACTTAAGGGTAGTGCATTGGACTTTAGTAACGTGATTTCGTAAATAAAACAATAGGGTCACCACTTAAAGTCCCATAGGAAATTTGTTTTTTTCGCGAAGACTGCTCGCCTTAAGCGTAGAGGCGACGTACCGTTGTATGGCCCATACGACGTCGCCCTTAGCACCATACCTCACTCACACAAACACATGTGCCACGAGGCGGGCCCCTTAACGCCGTAAGGGACCAATCAAAAGGTTGGAAAATGACACAAGGAGTGGGTGCGTGAAGGGTGATGGAGACTACCTAGGAAAGGTCCGGGGAGTCTCTCTCGAGCGGTGACGGGACCAAAAGATCCTGGGTCGAGACCCACCGGGGACCTGCCGACAACAGGGATCTCTCCTACTTCACGACCAAGGCGGTCTGCAGACTGATGAGCATCAACCTGCTAGGTCGGGAAGGAGAGCAATCCCGTTCCATATCTCCTGTCTTGTCCTACCTATCTATCCTTCCTTCCGATAGTCAATTGCTCTGTAATTAATAATTAGGCTTCCTATTAGTCATTAAAAGCACGTTATCTTATGTTTGATCTGTTTTATTGCTCTTCCCTTCCTTCCTAATTGCATTTACCTTGGTTCTCGAGCATCAGCGAGACACAAAGAAGGTTAAATTAAAACGGTACATCACTACAAGTATTTGCTTGAGACAGGGCCCGACATCAAACCGACACGTCATTAAAGGCAAATCTATTTTCTCACATGTTTTTCTCCTTGTTGGAAACACTGAAAGAATTAGGTAGTTCATTCGTTGTAAAATTGGAGATCTTTCAGAACTTCATTCAGGGATTGTCATTTCTTCTCGCCGTGAGACCACTGAAGCCGAGCTAGCAAAGGAATTATGGAAGCTAACACTCTAAGTTCGCGCTATTACAATGGACGAGCGCTTGAAAATAAATGCATTTTCCTTACTCAGCCAATCAATGGGCAGCATATATATATATATAAGAAATATGTTTTATATCCTCAACAGCCATGATGCATGTACGTGGAGATTGATGTTGGTCTATAAAGGGACAGTTATTTCTCCCATGTCTTAAGTGCTTGCAGTTATTTTAAGCTATATACTTCTAATTTGCACCAATGATACATGTGTAGTCTTGATTGTCATCGCTGTTTGTGGAAGACTTAAATGTGAACGTTTATGGGTCCCCTTCGGGGAGGGAAAATCTGATAGACTTGTAAATATTTCTAAAATGGTTGAAAATTTCGGCGGTAAAATGTGCACATGTAGGCTATTTTAGTTGATCATGCGGCTACCGGATGTGACCAAAATTAATTTTTCCGATGTCTCGGGAAGTACAATGCTTGGAACGTTTGGAATGCTTCCAGTGATGTCACTCAGGTTTCTCGCACTCACGCTAGTAAACCAATGCTTACAGAAATGTCTGAAGCAATGCCCGTAATTTATAGATGTGCAGTACTGTTGCAAGACAAGTATAAGTATGAAAGTGTAAATACAGAACGTAATTAATTATTCACTTGGAAGAAGAGAAAAATAGAACATATCCCACTTTCACAAGGCACTTTTAAGTTGCATACGCTACGAACAGCTTCCAGACCAGCCGTGCTTGGTATTAGTCCCTTGTGAAATGTCAAACATTGGCAGATCTATCAAAATTCAGATTAAAAAAAAAATCTTGCCACAAAGCTGCAAGGCTGAACGATAAGTCTGGTATTTTTACTCTTAATTGTGTGGCATAAAAAATCATGTTGTATTAACTTAATATTGTAACACGTCATGCCTTTAGGTGAAATGGACATCCTTACCACCTATTGGGCAAGCATGCAAGGAAATGGTCGAGTAGGCCTACCATTGTCAACAAACATGTACTGGAAGGTGCAATCGTATGAAACCATGTCTTCCAGGCACGGCATTACGCAAGTGTGGACGATGTTGCGAGAATACCAACTAATGCACATTAAGAGTGCGTGGTAGATAAATAAACGCTGAAAGCACCATTTGATTTCTACACTTTTTTCGAAGCCAATTTTGGATAAATTACTCAATGACAATCCTATATAATAGTATTTGCCAACTTTGTGAGTAAATATTTATCCAGAATTACTAATTCGTTACGCGTGATCTCTTGCGCCGCAGTTAAATTCACGAGGTTTCGGCGTCAGTGATTGTGCCTCAGAAGTTCGAAACACTGGAAACAATTTTGTTTAAAACGTTGGCTAAAACTTTTGTCTAGGATTGCTATTATTTAATTTTCTTAAATTGGCTTCAAGAAACATACAGTTATATATTAATGATTTTAGCGTTGAATGTACCACGCCCTCTTAAGAAGTGTTAACGAATTATAGTGACTGTTTTTTTTTAATGCTACGAGGCAGGCCATCTAATGTTCCTCTATACAACGTCTTGACGGGTAGGCAACCAAGAAAATAAAATTTAGTTTTGTTACGTTTGTGAATGTATTATTTAAGTAAAACAATATCGTACATTCTAAAAAATTCCATGTTGAGTTAGTAATAAATATAAAGGTAAGAACATTTTTAATATTTGACTTCGAATAACTTACTGATTATTTCGTCATACCAAGTAGTGCCGGCCATTTTGTAGGCATAGGTGATACAAGATGCCTCCAACCCTTGTAATGTTTTTATGTGCCATAGATAGCGGCACGATTATCTCGTGGTTTCATTCTAGGTCAAGTGATTGTATGAGAACTGTTTTGATAAACTTTTAAAGAATGCAAGCCAGTAATAAATATGACAATAATACGTAGGAATAACACGTGCTACAATCTTGTATGTTTAGAAGCTTTTTCAAACAGTATAAAGTCATCTTACTAATCCGTCGGACTAATAGTTCTTATATATCTGGCGACTAATGATGATCACTGAGGATGATTGTCGACTGGCACCTTGTGTGAGGCTACAACGACTACTTATTCCACTGGAGTTCGGCAGGATGTGTAGCGTCAGTAATAACAGACACCGGCATGAAGCTCAAAACATTTGTCCTATATAAATATTTATAGAAATTCAATCCACGGTGGTGTCACATTTGTATATAGTATGTAGATCATAGTGTAAGACATAAACTGTTCACCGAGAACGCTTTTAAGTAATGCAAGATTAAAAATATCTGTAACAAAGTATTTGTTTTTTTCAAAAGCATTTGCAGTATAGGTAGGCCTATGTCAAATATTATTGGTATTATATGAAAATTATCTCTTAAAAATTCCATAAAAGTGTTACACAGGTTTTGTTCTGCTCACGTGTTCATCTCTGCCACTCGTTCCGAAGCTCTCAAATCACTGACAGTGATGACATTTTCACAGATAAGTATTACGGTTCCGTTGCTGCTGACGAACACAGACTGACCATCAGTGATACTATAACTCATCAACAGTATCGGAATACGGCACTACTAGCGGAAATCGTCTTTTGCCAGACGAATTCCCTGACCTATAGCAGGAATTAACGTATAGGAGTTAGAACCAGTTTACTTCGTAGACATTGAACTGGCGTGAAGGTGACCAACAAACCTATGTGTTCCGATCTTAACACATTCTCATTTACCAACAACACATTTCATAACCATTTTCCCGGTTCAACGTTAATTAGCAGATATTCTTGGCTATCTCCGGTTTTCCCCGCCTTTTAATTCCGGCGCTGCTTCATACTGACTTCATATTATTTCTCACCAGCATTTAAAACATCGCTGTTAAGAACACGTCTTTTCGTTTTACAATTATTTAGTTAATAGTTAAAAGAAATTAACGTCGCTGTTAAAGAATTATTACATTTTCTTCACTTAAATAAGCCAAATTCTTTGTAGCCATGTTTCTTAACCCTTCCCGTCCCTTAACTTTCCAAGAGATAAAAAAAATGGTTATGAAAATGAGCAGTATTTAATCAGACTTCTTTCACGGTCAAACTGTGGATTGTTTTCTGCAAACCTTCCTACATTTGTGCAGTCTCTATTTTTTGCAATAATCATGTTAATCATGTAAATAATAATTTGAGTTATTTGTACCAACATGAAATGATAACAGAGAATGTTCTTCATTGATGACCAAAAATTCTTCACTACTATAGGCTTATACTGCTTCGAGTGAAATAAGACGTGTAAATTTTTAATACGGCTGAATTTATCTCAACACTATGGTATTGATGAATTAAATTAACATGCATGTTTAAAAAAATTTCATTTGTTAAACAAGCACAGAAAATCTTTTAGTTAGTAGCAATATAACTAAATATCGAGTGTTCTTGTATTAAAAGTTAAGTATTATGTTAAGTTTGCAGAAGTTAAACAGTTATAATGAAGAAGTGCAGTCGTGTTAAAAGGGAAGCAGTATTAGGACTGATCTCACACTTTGAGGATGTGTTGTTTACACGCCTCAATCAGTCGAGTGGTTTCCTCATACTAATCTCGCATATGATTGAACGATTGGTTCAAAGCCTCTTCCACAGTACTGGCACGAAAGTATCAGTTTGATGGTACTGCAGGCAACACATACTTGTGTATATTCGTTGGTAAGTACCGCTTAGTTGGGACATATCCACGCTTTGCCACTTTAACAGTTCATAATTTTATTCGTTTTAGGTACGCAACGATGTAAACGTGTTCAGTTATAAACTAACCTGTTTGTCGAATATGTTCAACCTTAACGCTTGTGTTAACCAAGACCATAGTTTACGAATCCAGGCCCCCGCAAGTTGAACTACAAAACAAAATCTTTCCGAACCCCAAAGATACTTGAAGTTTAGGTTTTACGGTCTTGCAACTCTTGAAATTAAAATAAATGTTACACACGATAACTTTTTCCTATCAACAAGTTACTTGCATAAAATCAAACTTAAAATAGCATTCACTGCATATTTTAAATATGTAACAATTTTATTAAATTAAACTTGTGAGTTATAGGAGTGGCACGAGAAAGCGTAAAATTGTGTTGTAATTATTTCTCTCAAGTTGGCATTAACATACAGGCAATGTCGAATTTTTTGACGAAAATGGAGTGAAATAAAGTTCTTCATCGCTTAACGTTGAGCAGTAATTATATTCTTGTTCTGAATATTTACTATGTTTAGTAACAGTTGAAGTCACCAGAAAGATGGCGATGTTAACACTGCAGTAATACGAACAGAGAATAATAATTTCGATTATGTTCAATACGAAGCCGTCAATATTACTAGAAGGATAATGATAGCATTTCCCATTACAGCATTGGCGAAATACCATCTTCGTAATGTGATGGTCATTTCAGAAACTGAATCAATCAGCAATGTAGCCAACTCACATGGTTAAAATAAAACGTTTCCCTCATAAAAATAAAATTTTCTTTGCGGCAGTTTTAGCTTGGGTTTTAAAAATATCGGCTTATATCGCAGAAATTATTTTATAGTAACGATTAGTGTAATATTCTTCTTGCTAGTTTCATTTATACGTTCGTTGTAGCAAAAACAGTAATTTATATAAAATAAAGTCGCCTTAAGAAACTACAAGTAAATTTTCAGCAATCGGTACAGGAGAGCCGTTTCATTGAAAAAATGAATTTTAATTATCTTTGATTATTGTGTATGTCAGATAAAAAAAAACTGCCACAAATCTGCTGGTTTATACTTAAAACGAAACGTTTCTTTCCGAATCACAATTTCTGTTGTGCAAGGGTAATGTTTTTAGAATGTAACGGTTGCAGATGACTAGTGTCCGAGACTCGATCGCAGAGAGTGTATATACCTACAGGAAAGATAGCGTAGTCAGTGCAATGAGATGGTTACTACATTCGCCATCCTATGCACTAGCGCGCCTGTGTAACGAACGCCAATAATGAGAAATATGATCACAGTAAAGCGCATCCTTATAGTTTGTCATACACTTTGATGTGGATTCCGGACGTACCTTTTGTTTACATTTTGACGAGTTGTCTGTGTATTAACCTTACACTATAAATCAATGCCGCAAATGTATATAACGTAATAAAACATTTAATTTGCTACATACAGTAAATTAATATGACTGATATTTGTATGATGTAACTTACATATTAATTTTATGTCGTTTGCTTATCACTCTTGGCGGCCGACAAATAGTTAATGTGTTGGAACAAATTATACTTGTTCTTAGGAAAAACTTACTTTATGCAATAATTTTGTCAACACACAAAACCAATATTACAATGAACGCATCAGCCTAATGTACAACTAAAGTCATACAAATAGTCAATTAGACTCATTGAAATCAGAGTTGTACTGCTGTGGTGCATCCGAATGGAATAGGTGCACGCACAAATCAGAATATTAAAATCTTATTTAAATTTACGGTAAACGTAATGTTTCTTTTTGTACATATGCCTTAAAGTGCTAATTTTATTA
The DNA here is from genome assembly GCA_003012365.1 of Medauroidea extradentata. Lineage (NCBI taxonomy): Eukaryota > Metazoa > Arthropoda > Insecta > Phasmatodea > Phasmatidae > Medauroidea > Medauroidea extradentata. Next base: position 99,276 of record PNEQ01028399.1, read on the forward strand.
ACACTATATCTTTTTTAACATGATATGCCCAGTTCTCTGATATATCTGGCAAATGTCACAGCCATTTAGAGTTTCAATTTAACAATTACAATAAGTTGCTGCCAGAAATATACCAATAGCATAGATAAGGGTAGCGACTTGAGAGTAATTTTCCCATTTAATGAAACTGAACATGCAGGAACTACAAATGTTTATTTCCACAAATCATAAACAAATAAACAAATCGCTACCATAAACCAATCACTAGCGCTCCTGAATAGCGCGTTGAGAAACGTCCAACTACGAGTTAAAAAAATTTTGAATCTTTTCCCGGGTTTCACCCAGATGCTCAGTCGTTTGTTCGTTGGTTGATTCAACTTTGAGATACCGGTTGTGCTTTTGATACAATATAATGCGAGATTCGCGTCATTTACCTACTACAGTTTAGTAAGTCTACTGGATTTTACGTCTCGTCGACAGCGAGATCATAGAGACGGTAACACACACAACTTGGTACAATGACGGTAACTGGACGAGGAGTCGGCCATGGCCTTTGTGTTTTATTTTTGCTGTACCAGTCCAGTGATAACCATTCCTGTATGTACCTAAGAATACAGATTAAATCTTAAAAAAATTTTTACCGTATTCTTGGAACTCCGTAAATAAGACCGTCCCAATTACTCATTATAAATGTCCCGGTACGTATATACACATAGCCGTCTTTAGTAGAAGGTCGCGGCCTTAGATCTGGCAACCCTGCCATAAAGGGTCATTTTAACACTTCCTTTGTCTCACCAACGACTGTGGCTTTCCCTGATTCGCCTATACGTAGAGCACAATAACGAATCAGGCAAAGCCATCGCCTATAGAGAGCTATGAGATACACAAGCATAATCCCGTTTTATTTACGCTAACATTATTGTATTAGTCTTAAATTACATCAAATTATTTCGGTAACTGCTTGTATTAAGTACTAAGTATTAAGTACATCTTCTGCAATATATGTTTTTAAACAGAAAAATACGCATTTATTTACAAATCAATATGTGTATAATATTTTGAGTGCTATTTGGCAGTTACAAAGAAGTAACGCATTTTTTTCATTCATAGGTAGTCTGACAAGTACTACTAACTCTATTGTCAGTTATCTACCACAAAAATTATTTAAACTCTTTAAAAACGTGGAAATCAATATTTATTTTTATAAAAAAATTTGCTCAGTTAAAAATGAATGGGAATTTAATTTACAGTTTACTCCGAGTTAACAAATGATTTGTGTAGTACTAGCGGAACCCAGTAGACATTGTCCTACCAATGTGTGTATATATATATATATATATATATATATATATATATATATATATATATATATATATATATACACAAATGGATGTTGGTCAAATTGCGACCCCCACCCCCTTTTCCATTCTTTTTATGCCCTCTATGCCATAAGGAGAAGCTAGGTGTATAAGTTGATGTTCCGCAGTGCCATATAGTGGTGAGTTAGAGTGAAATGGATAGCGTAAAACCGTTCTCCATGAAAACATACGGATATGTGCTGAGTTCCATGGTGATAGGTCCAATGGTGTCGGAGTTTATCGATCTCGTAGATACATACGCATACATACACACACACACACACACATATATATATATATATATACGTGTACTTTGAGAGAATGTTATCTATTATAGGCAGTGCATGACAAGGTATCACTTTCGAACCCAACCAATGAAAATAGAACCAAATGTCAAAAAGGTGTAAATGTACCGCTGTACACACTGACACTTTTGGTTATTCGGGAACCAAATGTTTAAAATGGTTTCCATTCTTGACGGTGCAGCGCTAGTGTAAGTAGAACGTTTACTTAAATTCGATTTTCTTAGTAAAATGCAGGAACCATTTGTTTTGCGTACTTCTGCTCGTTTTTTATTCATTCACTTAACTTGCAAGTTTCGCGAATTCAGTTAACCGGTAGTATGCCAGTTTTAATTTCGTGTAGAGCGTGAAGCTACACAAAATGAGTCACTCACAGATAAATACGTTGGCTTGAGTCGCATAAAGCGTATTTATATTATTTTTTTAATAATATATACAGTCAGTTTATTAAAATATTAAGATGCAAAATTAGCATTTGAAACCTTTGCGGCACTAACGCTATTAAGAAAACTAGTCATTATGTGTATAGGTTGTGTTATGTGTTTATTTGGGACAGTGGTACGAAGACTTGACGAAAATGTTCAGTGTGATTACCAGCTAACATGTTGGAGGTAGCCGTAAACTTGAGTCAGGGATGATTCTGTGCTGACGAAGCTATAAGGTGGAGAAGTGTATCCGGGATCTGGAGACGGAACAGAGGCTGGTAATCCAGGGGTGTCCCGGCCGCTCAGGAAACAAGCAATAAACTGGCGAGCTCACTCGACGGCCGACGTATTGATTGCACACCCCCACCCCCGAGATCACACCAACCATCTCTGCACCCTTCCCCTTCATATCTCTGTGGCTTGATGTACCCGACTTAACTGGACAAGTAACCCCAAGCTGTACCATCATAAGGTAATAGAGATAAGCCCGGGTATAGGACAAAACATCAGCTCGAGCAGTACAAAGAGTTAACCGACTAATTTTCAAGCGTGTAATAAGTTACCAGAATAACTTGTCGATCAACTCATAGGGTAATTTTCTGTTAGCAGACGACACTAGCCAACTGTAGCAACAAATGTAAACAGTTGGCATAACAAAAACCACAACAAAGTGATACTCAGTACTTAGTGTTCAAAATATCGGAGATAGAAATGTGATATATATCTGCTTGCATGCTAACAGAAAAAAAACCCTTGAAAACCAGTCGATTCATTCTCTGAGTACGAGTACCAATTTAAATGGGGATGTTACCTAGAAAAACAATTTAATGTTTACATGATTCTTCCCATACATTATCTCGCCAAATGCAAACACGTAAAGTATTAATTCGATAAGTATTTTAACTGTCAAACTATTGAGCTTTAAAAATTCCATATTTTCAAACACCGCGGTACACATTGAAAACACGTTCTTATTGGCTTACACGCGTTTGACGAAATTGGAAAGTTGTTTCCGTTAGCCGCCCGCCAGGCGTTATAGTAGGTTTTGTAATCTTGCACTGACTTTAAAAACAGTTAATGGACCAGATTACGTAAAAGTTAACTCGTGAAATTTGCTCGTCAATTCATGAACCGTTACACTTGAAGATTTTCTTAGTTAATAACGCAGATTTCAGTAACGCTAAGTGAGTTGAGAGGAGAGAAGACGGCAAGGTAGCTCTCGTACATTGCGACATTTTATTGGGAGGTTTGAGTTTATCTCAGTTAAATACAAATTCCAGAGTGACGATAACTTTCTACGAATCCGTTATATTGTTTTAAGTCCGCCCAAAAATAATAAATATTGGTTTAATGTCAACCATATGAATGTCGTATGCGTTCCAAAAAATTAACCTACCTAGCTAACAGTTTGAATGCGTTTAAGAAAACCTGTTGGTTCTTACATACTGGCGATCTAGCTTTGCGGTTGCGTGAGTCTGGAACAGAATATAAATAGGGACTGGAACTATTTGTCCACTAGCTACTACTCAGTGTAACAACAGACAATGAACGAATAGACGGGTAGAGTATGCGTAGTACAATGGATTCTAGCCAGCAGATCATTGAATTCGCGAAATTTTCAGTCCCTATAATATAACATTAATGTATCTATTAAAATCAATTTTTCCTCTTAATTGTGGTAACGTTTCTTGTGAGCGACTGTGAAAGCTGTCGTAAAAGTGCTGCCATCTATTGACGCATTTCGCAAAACTCCGCCCAACTCTCAAATGATCGGCCAATAACAGGTGTCTTAAACTCGCCTATTGGCTAAGCCGTTTTTTCAGGCGGGGCGGCCACGCAGTGGAACAGCCAAAATGCAATAAATTGAACCTATGTTGAGATTTTGTCGTAACTTTTTAACTTAAGAGAACTTATTTGTTTCATGCTTACCGTGTCTTACGGTAAACAGTACAATGAAGTAACCATTGCATATATAAACTATACTTTTGTCGCTGATAACAGACTGTTTCAAGTTTTTTTTTTTTTACTATGCTATTCGCCTCGTATTGTCACACGGCGCTGTGTAGTAAATGCCGTATTTGGAGTAAATGTAACTGTATTCCTGCACACAGGAGCTATTATACACACTCATAACTATTCGGAGTCCCAGTCATACCTGTTCTTACCACACAAACAACTAAATTTAACACAATTTGACGAAATAAACGTAAGATGCTGTAGAGTTAAAGAATAAACAAACACCGCAATAACCTGTCACACGAGTCACTTCATGAAAGTACGAGCACACTTTAAAATTTAATCGTTTATTTTTACAGTTGACGAAATTATTGCAAGAATCTGACGAATATATTAGAATCATAAATACGTCACATTAAATGTGTACATAAGGAAAATGTTTTCGTTATGTGTTTACCGTCGTTTTCGCACAACGCTGTTATTATTTCTACGCAAAATTCTCTCTTCTTTTCGAAACAAAGGTACAACAATTGCAAAAATATACACGTGCAGTAACAATTTTGGTTTGTGGAAAGTCCCACCTTGTAGCAAATCCTCCATGTAATATTGCATACGCTTTAAACTGATCTGGTACACTTAACAGTAGCTTCTGTTTATTGAAAACTTTATATACGAAATACCTGAACTCGTTCCAATCATGAATATCTTTTAAATATGTTGCTTTTCTTATGTAACGAGTATCGTTTGACAGGTTATCCCAGAGAAGATCCACCGCCATTGTTATAAAGACACTATGAAAACAGCTGAACAGGCTTTCGAATCACCGTCTGACCACATTCACCTGAAAGTGGATGACTCTTCATTTCCAGGCAGTCAACCAACCAACGAAAGAGGTTTATAGTGTGTGTTTCGGCCGGATCAGACTTTCGGTGGTTTGATAAAAACCGAAAGCCGTTTATAGATATGGCCCTGAGACATTAAGCGCTGATCAAAATCTCTTCACTTGATCACACCTCGTCCGAACATTTAGACGCATCACTTAAGAGGCATGTCGAGGGTTTAGAAGTAAAACTACCCAAGTTTTTTTTCTCCGAAATTGAGATATTGCAGCCAAGTGCTGCGAATATCACTCACCGTGAGTGGTAATAATACCCAGGTCGTGACACCTTTTCTCTCATAGAAGTACTCTTATTTTCAGGTTTGTAGAATGGTTTGGTTAATTTTGGCTGAGGTTTTCCGAAAGTTAGTGAAAATGGACTTGGGTAGTTTTACTTCTAAACCCTCGATGTGTTCTTCTTGTAGATATATCGTATTTATTAGTCTTTCAGTTAAGAACTTATATAGGATGTTTGACAACATGGGTACAAACGAAATGAGCTAGTAGAAGATAGCGAAACAAGCAAATAATCCGTTCAGAATAAAGTGAGCTCTGCATTAAGTTTTCTTTCGGCCATTTTGCAGCCATCTTTGCTATTTTTAATGAGAAAAAGTTCGTGTGTAACTAAAAACCAGAGTGAACGTTTCACCACTTTCAAAATTTAACATCTATTGGCCGCTACACAATATATTATTAATTAATTACAAGATCTGCTGAGTGCTCTGTTTATGATGAACGGCCATAGTAAACTTAGGTACGCAAACCATTAGTTTTCCCGATAGGACGTATAAGGCAGAGTACAAGAATACCTTGTAAAGAAGTTCCCGAGGATCCAAACCGCAGACATGCACTTGAGGTGAGAACAAACACATTACATCAACTGCTCCACTTAACCACTGTTCAAATTGTTACAAAGTTTAGCCGGGAAGGGGAAGATAAATAAGCCAGAGATGAAAGGTAATAGAGTTTATTACAACAGAAGAAACAAGGGATAACAGTAATACAGAAATAGAGGCGAGTAGAAGGGTTAAGTTAAGGTGAGACAGGAGATAGGTGAGGGATCGCTCTCCTTCCCTAAACCAACAGGAACTCACCGCTCGTGCCGCCGTTGAAGTTAGTTATCTAGCCAGAGGGTCGCATCCAGGCTCGAACCCAGAGTCCCTAGGTGCAGTTGCCACCGGAGCCAAAGACTCACTCGCCGAATCTCTTCTCCAACTCCCTCCAGTAGCTAGCTCGATGTCTATACCATTCTTCGCACCCCCACCAGGCCGTCAAAATGCTCCCCTCTAATTGTATTTCAGCTATGCCCAGAGGCGGAGCAATTCCTGCTGAATCCAGAAGTTTTGCAAGGGTGTTGGGTAAGTGTTAAGACCCACTTAACTCCTCAAGTCATCGGATTCCTGGGACAACTCTGTTGTCGCAATCCGCCTCTTTTTGGTGACTTCTTGATTACCCTGCACCCACTGACAGACTTTCTACAACGCCACCGACGCTGCGGGGTTGCAACACCGTAACAATGTGAAGGCAGGCTTCGGCACGTCTTCTCACTGATGTCCGTACGCGACGTGTTCCGAATATATTGACAACCAACCACAAAGCATTCCTGGAGTTTCATTGTCGACGGGGCAGGAACACACCAAAGCGTTTAAATTTTCACAACACAAAAAGTCTAACGTGTTGCAATATTTACATGCCTGCACTTGTGCATACGTGCGTCGTATCTGGGCAACCATTGGTTTTCAGACCTATGTCTACTAGGATTATATGGTTGTTTCATTGGTCTCTACTAGCTATATTTGTATTTACCTGTAAAGTCAAACACCAATGACGTATTAGAAATTATATTGAACATGTAAGAAACTGTATAAATATTCTGTCCCATGATATTAATTTCTAAAAAAGACAGAAAAAAAAGTTATGCCATACTTAGCTGTTAGAAAATAAGTCTTAAGGGGGAATGTTAGTTTTTTTTTTTGTATTTTTCAATTTTCGAGACATAACATTTTTTCAAGTTGCATTATCAAAAAATTTTTGATAAGATATATGACATATTCTTGATATTTTTTTTTACAAATAATAATGGAACCTTTAGTTAATAGGCCATGTATATTCATTTCAAGAGTATTATACGTAAATTTCCAATATAAGATAAACATGTAACACTATTACGGGCTCCGAAGTTCATTACAAATATCATCTATGCCCCAACATTGCCACATTTACCAAAACATATTTTAAAACAAATTTTGTCGTAGAAAATCGATAAATAAAATTTAGCATCCAGCTTTGCAAGCAATCCATACACAGGCGTCACTCACGCTTGCTGGGCAGTTTTCGAATGAACTGTTATTAAAGTTCTGTAGAAAGCATGACGTCTTGAGCAATTCAACATCTTACAGAGGCCGCCTTGTCAGTGCGCCAAGCAGCGTGCAGAACTTTACCCGTTACCATATTACTCGAAAAATGCTCAACGCTCATTTAGTAATATCTGGCTTAGGAATAGCATCCAAAGTAACTTTACGTGCGAACACCCGCTTCAGGTTCATCACAAATCATTATTATGGCCACGATTTTGTTGCGGAAATATTTTAGCCGCACATTGTTCCAGTGTCTTACGCGCACATCGCCAGCTGTGCTTCATGGCTATTGGCCGCGTGTCTTTGTTCAGAAACGTCTCTCATTTGACTGCACCAATCAGAATAAGATTATTGTGACTCCGTACGTCTGTAATTTTCCAAGGCAAGCTAGGGTAAAATCATCCAATCACAGACGATGTAGCAGAGCTGCAGATATGCACATGACCAGATACATGCAAAATTCGCGTTATCATTTGGTAGCAGACTAAGCTTCACTTTCCTATACATAACAGAGCATAATCTGCGATTCAATTGGCCACGAACTTTTATGTGTTGTCATTTACGTGTGGTACGCCTTGACAGAGATTGGCCTCTGTACCGTGTAAGCATTCTCCGCGGCAAGTCACGACAATATCGGCCAGCGGGAGATGTCGAATAATCCTACAGTCACTTGGAGTCTAGTCAGCTGTCAGAAAATAACGCGAATTTTGCATGTCTCTACACATGACACATTGAAACCAAAACATGACACATTGAAACCAAATGTTGGAAAATTCTTTTCGCCATAAATACTCATTGAAGCATATTTTGTAACGACTGAAAATGGCCCAAATTGGATGGGGGGTACATTTTTAAAGTATTTAAGTCTTGGCGCAGAATTTTTTAAAAGGCATAGACGTGTACAGAGGGACACCACTGAATATCTCATAAGGGGGAGTTGTCGGCGATGAGGCTGTACGCCAGTTCAGTGACTTGCTCTTTAAAGTGAATTGAGGGTATTATTGTCAGCAATTCACATCGAGGTCTTCAGCGCTGTAACATGGTGTGAATATGGAGCAGCGCCGGAATAAAGGGACGGGGGAGAAAGAGATACAATCTCTTTAGAGGCCAAGGTGAGGCGTTGTTCACGTGTTGTGACGTCCTTACTGCTCCCGCTGTTCTAGGCCTGGAACGCCAAAAATTCGTTCACGCAGGCGACTACCTGAAATATGATTTTCTTCACTTTTTTTACTTATAATTTATGGAAAAAATAATCTGCGGAGTGAGAAGGCTTTTAAATATATCACAATCTTTCTGGTAAATTGTTGTCAAATGTATCTATAGTGTGCAGGTTGAAATCCTGAGTAGTCCAAACACAATTTTACGTTTACTAGACGTAACATACATAAAATAATACGTTGACGTGAAGCACGAGAGGGGACATTCTATGTGCAGTGTTGCCACATTGTGTATGTATAATGTGGTCGTACAATATTTAGCCACCTACATTTCCTCCTCTAATTTAGCCCAGGATAAGCAAAGTGTCTTTAATATACGTTTGCTACGCATCAGTCTTTTGAGATAGTAGTTATTGTGTAATTTTCGAGTGAAATAATGAAACGAACGGAGCCTTGAAGAGGCGGTGTTTAATAACTATTATCAACATGCAACATACTTGTGTTGCGGGAACTCGAAACAAATATATGTAAACCTGTAGTGTGTCATTTTCGCTGAAAACAGGGTACGTTTGAAAGTCTAATTACTTTATACTTTTAACTGACACAAATAAAGAAATACAGGCTGTCCAGAAACGAACAGGGGAAAAGGGAGATCACCGAGAAAACCCCGCCGATCAACGTCATTGACGACATTTTAGATACTCGTTTTTTTATCACTTGAGGCCACATTAAATCTCAATTTTTGATAATTATTCCCTTCAAGTGCTAGGTGAATTGGATATGTTTCTCAGTATGGCCTACTCACTGAAGAATCGCTTTATCTTGAACAACATTGTCATACTTAATTTACGTCGCCTGAAATACGTAGCGTGTATACAACGCGGTTTATATGTTATGGATTATTAAATGTTTTAGTTATTCACATAGAATAATACGTCCGTGCGCCAGCTCTGAGTCCTTGGCGTGTATGCATTATTCGTCACATTCGTCATGTACGGCACAGTTAAACAGTAGCAAACTCATCCCAACCTACGACGTTACTTCGGCTAGTACGTGCGTCGACATGGTATCAGTCTCGTTGTATTATTTATATATTTATGAACGAAAATCGCGTACCCGCCAGGGACTCAGAACTGGCGCGCGGACAGTAGATAATAGGTAAAGTGACCTGTTTTGAAGCCGATATACCTTTTTTAAAATTCAGATAGTATTTAAATTTTCATCACATGTCAAAATGTACATAGCAAAGTTATTAATTACCCAAGTGTGTTGATTTTGCAAATGCCTTAATATCATACTCATAAGGACGTAATCAAATGTTTTTCTTTATTTTAAACTTAACAAAACTATCTTCAATAGTGATTAGTTTACCGTGGCTAACTTATACAATGTTCATCGCAAGTTGGCTGCCAAAGGTCCAATGTCACGTTGAAAACATTTCAGGTAAATGTCAGTGCAAACTATTCGGAAATTCAGTCCTTTTAAATTAAGTTAATCGTAATATTCCGGCAAAGTGTTGCTAATTCCGCATGTCAGTGGCGTTCGTATAGTTCATAATACTATTTTGGTAATTGTCAAAGTGTTCTGTGAGATTCAGGATGTTGGTATGTGCAAGTTATTATGACCTTTTTCTTGAATACACGTGGTTATAGAGGAAATCAGAATAATGTCTCCTGTGTTATGTAACACAAACTTGACACAGTCAACTTGCACATAAATTTACAAAAACACTTTCGAGTATCGGCTTCGTACACATACAAAGTTCCACCCAATTACACAAAACTACATATTTGTGTCCATGTCAGTCAGGTTAAATGGAATTCAAATGAACAAGCATTTTAGTAATGTTTAGTTCCAAAACGATGAATTCACAACCACTCATTGGAAAGCAGGTGTCATTATTGAGTGCACTTTACTTAATAAAACGGAAAAGCAATTGTGTCATAACTGCTAAATATATTTTAAAACTGTCGTTACTAGTTCTTTTCATTTAATGAATACTAATCGCCAAACTGACTTGTGTTCATCACACCGGATAAAATAAAAGTCCGGTTTTTGTAACTGTAACATTATTTTAACCTTATGAACGGCAGATGATCTGTACCTATATATGAACATATTCTCATATAGATGCATTATGCATTAATAACTTGTCTAAGTGTTTCATCGTCACTAATTTAATACATATTTATTCCTGAATCCTAAGATGCTACTTTACACGCATGAGATGTCAAAACATACATAATGATGGTTGCGTCATTGAAAATTTTCGTGTGTATTTTTAATATATGAAGAAATCCATAGCGCGACTATAATTTTTATTTTACGTTTGACAGAGACTGTTAGGAACTAAATTGGGGTGCAGTGAAATGGTAATGCATTAAATTTTATCAAGTATTTTAAAAATCCTGTAATTGCTTTTAAAGGTGAATTATGTTGGAGCACTATTTTCATATTTATATTTTAGTTTTTTATAAATTGTGGTTTACTGTCATTATGTCATAAAAGGAAACGAGGAGAAAGAGACAGAAAGAAGGCGTGATATGAAAAAGCGAGACAGTGAGACAGCGATAGAAAAATGAACTTAACCACATCAAAGAACAATACAAACTACGTTATTGGCGTTTTATATGCGTGTTTATACTGTCCTAGCATGCATCAGTGCCTGGTATGTCGCATGTTTTAACTATCAGTGTAATTATACATTGTTCATCGTGTCTTGCTACTATGGCTGTCCTGTTTTACGTTTTCTGTCAACATGAAGCTACGAATAATACAGAAATAATTTCAATATGTAATCGACCTGATTTTACCTGTCATTAAATCAACCACAGAGCAAACTACACGATAAAGCTGCGAGAGCACATGAAGCTACGAAGCAAATTCGCGGAAAATGCGTATTTTACAAGCCTGTTTAGTGTTCTCTCACGCCAAGCCGTGGCATTTGCTTTTTATGTAGTTGCATAATTACTCGCTGTGAAACTCGGGATAAGGAATATAATGTTACTTCAGAGTACGTAAGTTATTGTTGGAATTTCTCATAGCTTATTGTACTTACTAAACACTTTCAAGAATTACTGCTTCGCATTTTTAATTTTTTACCGATGTTCAGTAACTGACTATTTTAACAGACCAATTGGACATTTAACAAAAACTATTACATGCTAAGCTTCTGGAAGAGTATTTATACATAGAGCCAATGATTTTTGGTGAAAAGAATTCTGCCATAACATGTTTTAATGCCTTACGTGCACACCTGCAACTCTGGTCCGTGGTTATTGGCAGAATATAATAGGGCAGAGGCGTGGCTCATTTGACTGTACCAACCAGAACAATGTTACCACGACACCACACGTCTGTGATTTGCGGGTAGGACTCCGAGAAAGTTATAAACTTCCAATCACTGACCTTGAAGCAGAGAAACAGGTGTTCACATAAGGCATTGAAACAAATTGTTGCAGAATTCTTTTTACCAAAAATCACTGGCTCTACTTATAAACTGTATAATGTAAAAATGAATGTTTGTTTGTTCGCCTTCTGTGCATTCCTATAGCCCTAATATGATTGAGATGAAACTTTTTGGAATTGAGTATGCGCACGCCGCCCGCGAAGATTTATGCCTGAAACCTCTAGGGATATTTATTGGGGGAGGGGGGGGGGGAATTGAAGTTTATGAGTGAGGCCAAATCGGGCTAGAGTGGCAGAACAGGTTTCCTAAAAAAAAATTAGTAAAAATTAACTTTGTTAAGTTGTTATGCATGCGCCCGCGAAGATTTATGTCGAAAATAAATAATACTTGGGTGAAAGATGAGCAAAATGTGTACAGGGGCAGGACGGGTACAAAATATTTTGAGTGAAACTATTTTCTTATTTTCAAATGTCATAATTTCTACCACCGCGATCTAGTTACATTCCCCTTAGAATCATTCTATATTTAAGTTTGTAGGAAATCAGGTAAACTTGTAATTTAGTGGGCTAATTTTTTTCGGGAGCTCCCATCCTCTTCCGTTCCCCACTACACGCAATATCCACAGTTATTATTTAAGCTTACCTCATGATATCTTTAGCAACATTCATGGCATCGCTGTTAATGCTCTCGCAGAGCACATTATTCCAACTATTTACCTTTGCTTAAAAAGTGACAATATTTATAAAACTAATTTTAATATATTACATTGTAAAATAAACGAAATTGCAATTACAGCTATGTTTAATTATTATATAATCGGACTATTGAAATTGTAATCAGATATATTTACGTAAATATTGTCAATAAAAGTTGGTAAATAATGTAATGTTTAGTAATCAGTGAAAATATATTAATTATATTCTAATTCACTTTCTTAACTGTAACGTTTTTTTACTGTAAACAAAGTCGTATGTTATGACTTTTGTAACTAAGTATACAGAAATCATACTGAAATAAAATTTCCGGCCGGCATATAATCTACACAATATATTGATCAAATATACCACTTTAGAAATACATAAGACAAGGGAATTTATTTAGCCACTTAAGATATTTATAAGTATTTTTTTATTTGTGTGTACCAACAATCGACACTTTTGATCCGATAAATACTAATCATTTCCATTTTACAGCGAACTCAGTAGAAGCGAAAATGAATTACCAGCCTCTTATAAATCAGTGGTTTCCCAAAAAAAGGAAAAAAAAATATATTGAACAATTAATTTGAGAAACAACACATGTCAATTTTCTACCAAAATTAGTTGTGGGTTTACAAATTTTTACATAGATTGTCAATGAAATGTGGTGTTTCTTAAATTAACTCATAGTTATATGTACTAATACACTCTCAAACAACGCTTAATGTGTTTTCAATAATATTCGAATTTACCTGTGCCCAAAAGTATAACACCCACAACACACATTGGTAGAATATTTACTTACATTACGTTGTTTTCCAAATGATTGATACAAATAGTAATACACAAACGAGATCATTTTCTTAGCAAGGTACTGTAATTAATTAGGGCGCGATGGTGATATATTTTAAGTTTATGTTTCCAAACACCCAAGCAATACAAAAAATAGTAATTCCAACGCAGCTTGTGATGCCGCACCTTAAATATATGAAGTAGTAGGTAGGTATTAGGCACGCGGTGGGTGTGAAGTTGGTCTGCTGAGCCACACCCCCACCACACCCCGGGCTACATGTCTACCAACCCCTGGACGCACCCCGAGTATCGATCCACAGGTCTGCCCCCGCCTTTGTCACAGCGCCATCAATCCCCTCCTCCCCCATTCAACAAACCACCAGCCTGGCGATTATGTCATTCCTCCACAGGGCCTGTCTCTGGACGGCCGTCGTGGGCAACCGTGACCCAGCCTTGACCCCACCCTCTCCTCCTACATCAGCTCTCTGCCTTACATCACAACTACCCTCACGGGAGGTTCGCTTGACACGACGAAATATATGATGTCAGGTGATTCGCCGATACTGAATTCATCACGTGAATTAACAAACACTGTTTGGTAAAATGTTTCCAGGCACATAGCTTACCGGAAAATTAGTTTTAAATTTCCCAAAAATCCAGGTAAGTAGATTTGTGTTGTAAGGTTGTGTGTGTCTATATATATGTGTGTGTGTGTGCGTGTGTGTGTATAAAAGAGAACACCGACTGATTTGACTGAATGAATGAATGAATGAATGACTGACTGACATATCAAACTGCAGCCCAAGCGATAAGACCTAGAAATGTGACATTTCCTGTGTAGGTTCCCTTTATGACATAGGCGACCACTAAGAAGGTATTTTTCGAAATTCGACCTCCAAGGAGGTGAAAAGTGGTGAAATGTATTTTCAAAGAATCTTCTATAGATCTCGAACCCGACGGCCTATCATTGTGACTTTTACTCCACTGGAACACCCATAAAAATGTATATTAGCCAGATTCAGGATTCTTCGGAATTCAACACTTAAGATGGCGAAAAGACCTTAAATGTGTTTCCGATTAACTATCGATACCTTTCGAATTCTTCGGGATAAAGAGTTGGTTTTCACTTCAAAATGTTGTTTACGTAAAAACCCAAAAAGTAGTTTTAGATTTTTTAAAAATAAATTCAACCCCCAGCAGTAAAAAAGGGGGAAAACATTTTTTTGTGATTAGTCTGCATAACTACAACATAATTCACTATCGACGTGGTTTTTACTTCAATTGGTTGCGTATACAAGTTACGAAGACAAGACTCCAAGACGTTTCTAAATTTCGTAATTAAGAGGGTGAAAATATATGAAATGTGTTACCGATTATTTCTCCTTACCTATCGAACCACTCGTGATATCGAGGTGTTCTTTGCTTTGTATTGATGCATATGTAAATATCCAAAATATTATTTATATGTATTTTCGGAATTCAGCCCCAAAAAGGTAAATGATGGGTAAAATGCGTTTTCGATACACACTCAATGTATATCAACACCATTGAATTTTAGAAATTCCCCACCTAAGGAAGCAAAAAGGGGTGAAAGTGATTAAATGTGTTTTTAATTAATCGTCGATACTTGTCATAACCAGTAGAGATATTGAGGTGTTGTACACGTCAGAATAATGCTCACGTAAGTACCTAAAAATTTAATGTAAGTATTTTACTGTATAAGCTAACTTAGTTATTGAGAAGAAACCTTGGTTTGTAGACCTTCAAGGCAGATGATCCGAATAGCAAGTACGACCAGCGAGATATACATTATACGGGAGTTTCATTCTACAGTTCTACCGAGATGTGTTGTACAATCTCTATGAACCCAGGAAATTAAAATTTTTAAATTAATTTTCATAAGTAATTTAGAAGTCGCTGATAGTTGCAGGGACAAACGTAAGACTGATTTTCACGTGGACAGCTATAACTACTTATACTGCTGCAGAGTTATCTCAACTAGCAGATTTGTCATCCTAACACTTGATCACTGAACGACTCATCTGGTGTAACAAATGTTTTTCAACAAAAATATATATTACATGCTATGAGTACTACACGCGAGTAAAGACGTGGGCGCACTGCTAGTGTGTATATATACACCGTGGACCAGAATTCATGTGTCAAACTAAAGGACGGGATTGTTTATGTAAAATAAATTGGGGTTACACCGACCAACACTACTGTGTGGTGAACATTAAGGGAGCTACACAATGTTGAATGAAAATTTTTAAATACTATTTTTTAAAAATACTAGAAAGTTAAAGTGATGGAGACACCGAAATTGGCATAGAGCTCTAAGAATCGGAGCAAATGAATATGTGAAAATGAGGTTGACGCAACGTTTCCCTTTACTAATTATGTTGTGGTTACACAACTTATTTGTGTAAGTAACTTTTAAATCGTAAGCGGTAGTAACATTTTAGATACATATCATTGATTATCACTTAACATTAAGCGGAAAGTATCTCTTGTGTTAATTCACACCGGTAAACCGTTTTCGAGAAAATGCGAATCAATATTAGAAGGCGCTGTGTAACCCCTCAGAGGTAGGCAATACAACGACTTTCTGAGCCATGCTAATTGCGGCATTGAATGGTGAAATTGAGTACAACAGCGAGAGGAATAGCTACATATGGGTGCACCACAATCCCCATCACATGTGCCTTATGGACAACCAAGAGCATTACAGTGTCAACATGTGGGCTGGCATTGTCAACAATAATTTGTTGGGACCGTGTTTGCTACCTGACCGCCTCAGCGGAGCCTAGTACTTAACGTTTCTGCAGGATTTATTGCTGAAAATTCTGGAGGAAGTACCATTGGCGATTCGCTGTACCATGAGGTTTCAGCACGACGGGCAGCACCATATTTTTCTGCTGCCGTCTGCCGCCATCCTAACACCACGTCTGCAGTTCGCTGGATATGCAGAGGAGGCCCATTCATTGGCTGGCTCGATCTCCATTGGATTTTTACGGGGTCATGTCAACTCCCTGACTTACGTGATGCATGTAACTAGCCAAGAAGATCTCGTGGTACGTGTGATAGCCGCATTTGATTGGGTATGTGCTATACCAAACATATATGTACGAGGCCAGGCTAACCTGATCCGCCGTTGCCAGCCGTGTGTTGAAGTAGGGGGACGGCAATTCAAACAATTATTGTAAATACGTATTGATGTTTATAAATACGTATGTAGTACGTGCAGATGCATTATTCCTATTTGTGCGGTGTTCCTTATTCTGTACACGTGATCTCTCTTATCTATTAATACAGTGGTAGGTGTCGATAGTTACAGATAGCCAACGTGTTTACATTCCGCCACTGTTCCATTGCTACCTTATTTCAAAGTCATCAGCTCTCAAGAAATTACTCTTAAGAGGCTTACGAAGCGAATGTAATTTCCCACGTGTGAGGCGCGAAACCGGTGGGTTATTAGGCCGACTTTGCTACACGTGACGAACTAATTAGCGCGTTGTACTTTTTGTAGTATTAATTTTTTTGTACGTCTTTGAGTAGTGATTCTACACTTTTATTTGTGGGTAGTACCAAATACCTCATCATTTCGGCTTTCGTAGGCTATTTGCGTGTCTTTGTTCTCAAGAAGTCGTGTGGTACTTTTTTGCTGACGTTAGAACAAAAGAATTCGGTTTTTAGCTTATTTTTGTTGCCCCAAAATCATGATCTTAATAAGATTGCTACATGTTTAAGGGTTACTAATTCAAGTGTGTGTCATTTTTGTAGATACACGGGTTGAGAATATCTTTAGCAGTTTCGCATAAAAATACAATGAAATCACTTAGCACCCTAAAGTATCGTTCAATCGACACATGTTAGTTGTCATAACGTCACCCAAATCTCACGACTGTACTCAATTGAACTATTCAATGCTGCAATTAGCATGTCTCAGAAAGCCGTTGTATTGCCTACCTCTGAGGGGTTACACTGCGTCTTCGTATTTTGATTGGCATTTTCTTGAAAACTGTTTACCGGAGTGAATTAACACAAGAGGCACTTTCCTTTTAATTTTGAGCGATAATCAATAATATGTATGTAATTATTTAATACCGCTTAGCGTTTAAAAGCTACTAACACAAATAGGCTGAGTAACCCCTACACTAGCAGTGAAGGGAAACGTTGCGTCAACCACATTTTCACATATTCATTTGCTCCGATTCTTAGAGCTCTATGCTAATTTTGGTGTCTCCATCTCTCATACTTTCTAGTAATTTTCAAAGGTGTATTTCAAAATTTTGATATCAAAGTCTTGTAGCTCCCTTAGTATTCAGGACACAATAGTTTTGGTCAGTTTAACCCCCTTTATTGTACATATGCAATCCCGTCCCGGAGTTTGGCACATGAATTCTGGTCTATGATGTGTATAAATAAATATATATATATATACACATACATAGATTTTGTCAAGAAACAATGAAATAAACACACAAAACCCACACCACGCGAATCCTTGGATAAATTGGAGACGAAAAGTTAAGTGGCAGAACGTTGACCTATGGCATTTTACTTAACATTCACAATGTAGCAACACTGCACGGCGAAAGTACCCTATTGCGCTTCATGTTAGTTATTATTTTATGTATGTTACCTCAAGTGACAGTAGTTAAAATAGGTCTTAACGAGAGAGTTCCATAATACCAGTGGGAGGGAATGTAGGTATGTTGTTCACACTACCGTGTATTTTTTCTTGTAAACAAAGAACCCAACGACCTTTTTACCATCGAGTACTGTCATCTTATTTCTGGTTATATTTCATGCGGCGTAGTTCGTAACTACGAATTATCCTATTCTTTCCTGCCATTTCGCATTTTTTTGACACTTAATGCAATGATCTACTGTCTTTACTTTCATCGGTGTTTATTTTTTTACGTAAAAACTAGAGCACTTATTAAAATTCTATCTGGCAGATTACTTTTCAAGATCTTCTCCATGTTGGTTGATATTTTCGAGGCAGTATTTACTATAGTATTAGCTAATTACTTAACTATCGAGACTTTTGTTAATTGTCTTTCCAATAGAAACCATATAATTTACTGTCTTGAAAAAATTGCTATCACTGCAAAAGCCATTTTGAACAAACCGGCCGAGTAGGTTTTTTAAAACCTGCTCTCATTAAATACAAAAAATAATAATTATCGTTATAAATTGGAGAAATAAGAGAGCGTAGCCTTAACGAAACTTTTCTCGTAACCTACGGGCCTTACATTATCACTCGATGAGTATATACTTAAATTTGTATGTAAGATACACATTGCACTGTCCGTATCACCGAATTAACTGACATTCTGTATATGCACCAACAGTGACTGAGTAAAATTTTATTGGAACATAACAGCTCGGTGACCGTGTCTAAGAATGCTATTGCTGTTTGTCTGGTGTAAGAATTCTAGTAATTTTCAATTTCTCCGGCAACGCTGCATACATAAATTAGTATACACTATGTCCCATCTTTTTTTTAGCTCCGCCAGATCTACAATATCCACAAGGTCAGCCGGAATGCCCCAAATGTTGAGGAGAGGAGACGGAAGTTCCCACCCTAGTAAAACCTTGCTAGGAGAGAACGAACACAGGTGATTCCTGCCCAACAGTAGTAAACAACCTTGGGTATGGAAAGGTAAGACGCTGAGCGAACGACTGGAATATTCCATCGTCGATAAAACCTAAACTACTTATCATAGTTCGATGGTATTTTGTTGCCGTGTAGGTGTTCTATTGGCAGACGTTTATTTATGTAGCAATGGGCGGAAGTACGCTTTGCTTTCGAGTAAAAAATTAAAAACTAGTATTTAGAAAAATAATGGATTGAAACTACAAAACCCATAAAAATAGAAAACTATAATCTTTATCATACTTAGTACCATAATATCCAGGACTCTATTATAACCGAACTTAAAAAATATTCACCTTTTGATTTTAAAGTAGCTTTACTCTCCGAAAACCTCTTGGCGGGTGGTTAATAGATCTTACAATTATTTTAAAAGCTGAAAATAATATAAAAAATTGGCAATTTTGTACAATTAAAAAAATAATAATGCGGTTTTTTTGTACATACCTTGGCGTAGCCCGTGAAACTGTTCTTCAGTGGTAATTATTTCATTCCTGTAAGTCTGTTGGTTTTCGTTTCTTGTATAGGCCTAAACCCGTTTCATGCAAATTCGGACTTTGGCGCGCCATTGCGCAAAAACTATGGCAGCAAGAAAAAATGTCATACTTAAAAAAATAGTCACGATACATACCTATAAATATAAAAAATTATTAAAATCATTAAAATATTGCGGAACTCCCCACTTAAAGCTAGTGGTGTGGTTAGTGGGATTAATGCTACTTAAAGTGTATAAATTTATCTGTGTTCTGTTTAAGAAATTAATTACGGTTTGTCTGTTTTCTTCTATTGGCAGATTAATAGTACTTTTTGATGAACTCAAAAAAAATTCTATTGGAACTAAAAGAAAGCTATAATTTTCTCACTTTCATTCATGCTGACGTCCGTGAACTACGCCCTTACTTCATAAAAACTCAAAATAAAAACTGGATTTTTAAGGTGACGTCCTGGTTGAACGTAATTTGTTCATCAGAGGCCCATTAAGCCCGTGCTAGCTTCTAGGGGCAAGTCCATTGTAGTGGCTCTGTCATTTCATTAAATTATCTTAAAACATTTATACGTTTATATAATGTTAAAGAGTCGACACAAATATTTTTTTACCTAAGCTGATCCGAATTTTCTACATTTCTGCATATTGAAGAAAACATTTTAAACGTAGAGGATCGGAATAATAATACACACACATGAAACATTCTTTGACTGCTATTTATAACCAGGTATAACTTACTCACGTTGCGTAGTTTGCGAATAACTTTTGTCGGTCGAAGCTCTGCACACTGAACTGTGGGTTGGGTAGATACAAGTTAATTTGAAAAAGGTTCATTTGAAAATTGCTTCTTTAGGAATAGGATTCAGTAAACGTTTCTCTTGTGGGTACGCAGTTTTGGTACTACACTGATCTTAACAGCAGATATATCACTGCTGAAAATTGCAGAAATTAGGGTTTCTGGAGCTTTTTTAGAGGCAAGAGCGTATTTGAGAAGAAGCTCTAAATAGACGTGGACATAAAATTAAAATTACTTTAATATTTCTTCATGGAATCACAGAACTAGCGCTGATTGTCTCACAGACGCGAGCTGCCAGCAAGAAGACTGCACTCGACTTCAATGGCGTGTGCCTATAGAAGATAGGCTGAGGCGTGATACTCATGTTGTGTTGCCCTTATTGCTTCCGCCCTTCCAGGACTAGGACGAGAAAAATACACCCTCTCAGGCAGTGGTCTTACTGTTGCTATTGCACTGTCAATTACACCGCTCGTTGAAGATACTTTTAAGTGTTTATTTATGTGCGCGTTATTGTTGGTTATCAAGAAATCTGTTAGCGTACTTGGGTACTTGAAACGTAAAAAAACCGTAAGATGCAGTTTCAATAAGACGAACATTAATCTTTCCTAGATCTATATACGATAAATTTATAAAAAAATATTTTTGTGCAATAACATTTTGCAATGTGCTTTGCATCCACCGTAAAATGTATGTCACACATGTTTCCCAAAATGAAAAGAGACTTTTTATGAGACATAAACAAAACATTTACCATATAAAAACACTTTTTTATGTCTTTGTATCTACCTTTTTATCCTTTGAGTGTTGCAGGTATATTGTATATTATCCGTAAAATAACATACTGAAGAAAGTGTTCTATTAAAGGAAAGTTGCTCTGCTCAACTAATAATCTTCGTGTTAGGGGATATGTATTTAAAATATGTGTTATTACTAAAAAATCTTAACATAGTTTTCTAAAATACGTGTTGATAATATGTATGTACTGAGATAGATATTGGCTAAAACTTTACGATAAGGAAAAACCCAGTGTTCATAAAGTATGTAATCACTATTTTAGTTGTTGGTATTAGAAGTATGCGATTGTCTTGCAGGTCTACATATACGATAAACGATTATTTTAGGGTGATATTTATGTCTAAATTATAATAGTTTGTTTTGTTTACCCTTGTTATTTCTTAAACTATTTCATCGCAATCAACTTTGCGCGTGTTAAAGATATTTTAAGTACAAACATATGTCTATAAATGTTGCATCATCCTCCTTGCACATACTGTGTTCGCTGGTCTTGTGAAACGCTAAACAAGACTGTTTGAAGTCTCTGGCTTTTTAAATCTCTACGGCAGTTATTCAGTAAGCTGTAAAGGATCTGTATGAATGTAACAATTCCTCGTGTAAGAATGTACGTAGTATAAGGATTGTCGTACGAGCAGCTTTAACGTCAGGTGTTTATTTTTATTTCCGTAGTCTCTACCGGATATTTAGACTGTCGACTGAGTATGATTGATCAGAAAAAATCACCTATGACTAGCCACGTCTTATTGATGGTCGCAAAAGAATTTGCAAATCTTAAGTAAAATTGTCTAATTTTTACAGAGTTGTAGAAGACTAGTAGTAATACTTAAAAATATTCTTATTTTGCACTGCGACTGCTACAACCAGCTAATAAGCCCAAACCAACCCAAGTGTAAAAGCTGTAGACTGGCGACACTCAAAGGATGAAAGGGTAGATACAAAGACATAAAGAAGTGTTTTGCTATGATACATGATAATTCTATATCTCATAAACAGTTTCTTTTCACTTTGGGAACCATGTGTGATACACAGACGATAATGAAAACACGTTTAATCGGTCATATGTCTGATAGTTTAACATTAATGTACTCCTAAATTTAAATACATATTAAATTTGTGAATATCAATCACAGAAATAGTTACATATTTTATTTTGCATTTTGAAAGTTGGTCATCAATGTTTGTTATATAAGTAAGATTAATTTTGTAGATTAGTCATTTTTAAGAGAGAACTACGTTTAAAAAAATTACTGTTTGGTTCCACATATTGAGAACAAACTGACAGAATATTAGGGCCATGGTCTCTTGTTTACACTTGTTTTAACGGTTCTTATCTCGAAAAATAAAAATAATTAATTTGTTGCTATTTAAATTATTTTATCCCGAGCTTAATTAGGTTAAATCTATATACACGTCACTTCACGACTATTGATGTTGATCAAATGCAAGTATATGATTTTTTTTCTGACAAGAAATTGAGCACAGTTCCAAAAATCAGGTACAGCTCTTACCGTATAAGAAATCCATATTTTGACAGATGATGCGGTGAACAGATTTATCTCACACCAGAATAACGTACCATTTGAAACAACCAGACGTGGTCATACGGTCTGATGAAGCAGTAGTGGCAGCCCTGAACAACAAATTGGTTAATTCCATCGCCAACATTGAGAAAAGTGTGGACTATACGTGGAAAATAAGTGAGTATTTTGGAGAAACCGTAATATTATAACACGGCACCGTATCCAGCATTAGTCACTTTCCTATTTTATTCTATTAAAACTACGTCATTAGTAAAACAGATTTAGAAACAACCGTACCAATATCGAACTGTACCGGTTTTTAGTGCACATATTTAATTTGTTGTAATTCCGGAGTTAAAAAAAACTCGGTCTGTATTCGCCAACGACAATAGGATGTAAAATGTCTTTCGGAGGACTGGAACTGGAATAAGGTTCGGCCTTGAGAACGATGGCCGGTATGTTGGCATTTCTACAAAACTGTTGTAAACTAAGAAGCAAATAATGTATCCAGAGAAAAATATATTACGAAAAAAAAAAATATGTTGCTTGCTATATATATTAACAGGATTTGTGGGCAACACGGTTCTTCTAGTATAGTGCACACATAACTTCATTCAAGGCGTTGCTCAATAAATTAATTTTGTAGGCAAAAGTCTTACTTTCATTAGAAAATAAAACGTACCGCTTAATATAGCCGGGTCCACATGATATTTTGCAACAACCAACTGCAATAAATTAGGCCTACATATACCAAAAGGATTGATCATATGAACTACATATATTCCCCAAAAACACAGTTATATTTTGTTTTATGATGTGTATTGTGAAATTTTATAAAGTTTGTTTGGGCAATAAAGCCTAACCATGTTTGTTTATTATTGTTTTATGGCGAAATGTTTATATTTAGTATTTGAAAATCAAACATTTTTAAATATAGTCTACACGAAATATTTTTATGAGTTTTTAGTGTTGTTAGTGATAATAAGTTGTAATTAAATCGGTTTTAATTTCGAAGGCACCATAATGGGTAAAGTTGTAGATGGAAAAGCCGGACTATATAGGGGAAGAGTGGGCTGGTATACCGATAAAAAGTTTGCTACAACCAACCATGCATAAGTTTGTAAATGGCGAAACAAAAATATATTTTACACAACACAATTTTTGTTGGCTGAAAAATCTGTGAAAAGTTAAAAAAATTGGCTTCGTTGGTCTAACAATTTGCATGTTTAACTGCTACTAATCCACGAGTTGAAGTAACAAAATTAACCAGAGAACAATATATTTGGTTGATTCATCCTTTACACGGTTATTTCGCCCTCATATACGAACGTATATACGGTTAACTCTACCAAACATTTTTCTCTGTGTACCTCGAGAGACCCAGGGGGATGTTTTGGGTGTCCAAACACCCCCCGAAATTAAAATAAAAATTTATGCATCGTTAATAATCATATAATGTCGGGAAAAATTTATGTAATTTTATCCACTATTTTGATACCAAACCAACTTAAATAGCACCAACATGACCTAAGATCAAACTTTCCCGGGGAGGGGGGGACGGAACCCCCTGAACCCTGCTCTAATATAGGGTGTACGTGAACACCCCCCGAAAAGAAATCCCGGCTACGCCCTTGAGCAGGACATCAGGAAGGATGAGTGGGCATTTGAGAATATGTAAGATTTCGTACTTCTGTACAAATTTATTGCTGTCGCGGTCGGATCAGTACTGCAGTACTAAAACTCTTCCTTATGGACCGTGAACTATTAGCACACTTAAAAAAACACTCTCCAATACCGGCGCTGCCTTGTCTTTGGTACAACTTGCCACTCGGTAGAGCAGCAGTTAATATAAAATAAGCTGTGGTCAGAATTTACACACAACTGTGGAGTCCAGCAGGCTGGTCTATGAACATTTCCGGGACTCTAATAATAACTAAGATACATATGTTATTTCTGCTTCGGTCGTTAACCTTTGGGTAGCTACGCAGGAATCTATACAGCACCGCTGTATTTATATTATCGAGTGGCGAAAAAGTATATATTTTGAGAAAGGAGCAATTTACCATGAATACCTTTCACTAGACTTTCTCCTACTGATCCGTACCGACTTACCTAAACGACTGAGTCAGTTTTAAGCGACCTTATCTTTATACCTCGTAATTAATAATCAAGCTCAAAATTTAGCTGTTATTGTAACACCAAATAAATTACTGTATTGAAAATTTATTTTAATGAGTAGCCAAGTTATTATTAAACAGAACTGATATCATTTTAAAAAGTAAGATTTTTGAACCTAGTATTTCTCGTATGATTTTTAAACATATCAATATCAAATTTGCAGGATGTGAAAAATTTTATTATGTGGCCAAAATATCATCACGAAGAGAACTTGGGAGAGTTTTCTGCAGCTCAGTAGCTAGGTTTGTTGCACACAAGACTGAATTCGATTTTTTTTTACAAACATGTATACCTAAATAAAGTAATGACCGACGTAATTGTGTTGGCAACCGTGCAGGCAAGTAATTGTATCCACACGTCGGTGCTTATACTCTATCCATTATAAGGTTGCAGCTAATTCATTCAAGTGAATGACAATAAAACTTTTGCACTGCATAAATTTCAATTGAAATATTGTATAATGCAATGTAACTTGTATTACGGCCCAATCACAATGTGAGCAATCAAGATATAATTTAATTGCTTTGATTTATTTCACTAGCAATTGTTATTCCTGCTGCATCCTTAGAATGGCCAGAGTATAGCTACACAAGTTACGGGGTCGACGCGCTGACAATGTTATCTTTAAAAACATGGCGGCGGCACATATGTTTACAAGCAGAAATAGGGCGACAGAGCAGAACTTCATAAGTGGCCAGTTTGAGGCTACTGCAGGGTCCCATAGCGCGGTTGTAGGTCGATCGTCGACTAGGCATTTCACCGCCGAGTTTTTGTGTTTCGCAAATAGTTGTTCGCGCCCGGCCGCCGGCACGCGGATTAAAAATGATAAACCCTCTCATCCCGCTGCGCGAAATTCTGTCGCCTCTGTCCTGTTGGCGGACTTCCATTCCCTGTTTTCCCATCCAGTTTTATCAGCGTATCTGCCTCGATCCTCTTTCACAGCCCGTGTTCGGCCGTACGTCCTCCTCTACCCTTTCCCCTTTTAACCCTGGTGTTCGTCGACCCGTGGTCCGCCGAGCACATTTATTACGGCCGGCTGACGTCATCAACACCTCCCGTGGAGGCAGAGCGGACTAAATGCGTATACACGACTGGATCATTCGACGTTGTTTCATTACCAGGACAATGATTTTTTCGCGAAAAGAATTTTGCCACAGTTTGTTTCAATGCCTTACCGCCACGTCTGCATCTCTGCTACATAATTGAAGACTTAACGTTCATAAGGGGCTAAGTGCCAAAAGGTAAGTTTCTGGATAATGACGAAAACAGTATATTGCGACAAATGAACAAGGAATTATCCACATGCGTTCACATATTTATTACAATATGAAAGTATTAAATGCGAGCAATTGAACAGTAATCAATACAAAACTCTTATGAACATCAATATATATTTTTTCAATGGACTAGAATGTGCTGATGTACGGCGCGCATGAACATCAATAGGAGATAGCACTTTAGGCATGTCTTCGACCTAATGTTTTGGCACCTTTCTGTGTACCTAACTCATTTTTGTCGAAAATGGTACTTAGCCCCTTTTGAATGTTAAGTCCTCAATTGTTGTCAACGTGTCTTTGGGAAGTGACGTGGCTCATTAGACTGCGCCAATCAGAACGAGGTTACTACGACACCATTCACATGTGCTATGCCAGTAGAACCTCAAGTCACGTGATAAAACATCCAATCACTGACTACGAAGCAGAACTGCAGATGTGCAGATAAGACACTGAAACAAACTCGAACAAAATTCTTGTCGAGAAAAATTCATGGCTCTATTCATTGCAATTAGCATTTCGTCAAGGCACAATGTCAACGTAAACTTAAGTACCGACAGTTGATAAACAACTGAGCATATTCTTTAGGAATTGAAACATTGTGTTATTAAACCATTATTAGAGGTACGTAAATTTCGCAGATACATTCCTGGTCAGGTTAAATGTAAACTATGTATAACTTACTTCATTGTCATGTCTGTGACTTGCTGGCGGCTGTTGTGAAACGCGTTTGACTAATGCAAGCCAGTAGTAAATAAGGAAATAATGCGAAGTGCTATCGCTTGCTATTTGCTTGTACGGTTATAAGCCAATAGATTATCAATTGTGGCCATTGGTTGTATAGGACTGACAAGTCTATGCTGCTGCCAGATGAATCTGCGAAATTGACGTACCTCTAACCATTAGAAATTTGCCACATAAGCATATAATTTCGAAAATAAACACAAATTATTAATAGAGCCCGGAAAATATCGCGGATTCAATTACCTGCATGATAGAAGGCACTTTTCTGTGCATACTCAAGCTCCGAATATTTGTCCACTAGCTGCTACTCAGTGGAACAACAGACAATGAACGAATAGACGGGGCTTGAATGTGCATAGGACAATGGATTCTAGCATGCAGGTAATTGAATACGCGAAATATTCCAGGCCCTAGATATTAAAATGTTTTATACATATAAGATTTTGCCGAGATACAGCACCGCCATCTATTGACGAAACTTACATTTCGTTCACGAATACAGATCAAGGCGGTGCAATGGTAACAGTTTGGACTCGCAGTCACGGGTTCGATCCCCTGTACCGGGTCTCCTGATTTAACTTTTCCATGGATTTCTGAAATCTGTCTATTTCAATGCTGGGATGGTTACCAAACAATGGCCATGGCTGACACTTTTCCTAGCTCCTGTCACTGCACGAAATTGTTTCCCGTCTTTAATAACCTCGCTGTCGACGAGACGTGGAGCCAGTTTAACTTACCATAACTTACGAATACTTTTACGATGCCTGTAACATTTCTCATATAATCCCAGTAGACCTACTCCAAAATACAATTATATTTAGAAATATACACTTTTAATTATAGCAAATATAACCTGCTGGTTATTTGCAAACGGCCATCTTGACTGTGAGTTTAGATTTTCAGTTTATCGAAAACGTAAAGTCAAGGCTGCTTGACTTAAGCTTTCCCGACTCCAATGTGTACATCGCTATAAGAATCCGTGCATTGGAAGCCACCGTAAAGCGAAATAATACATTGAAATGCTTCGAGTTTTCAATTTTGTAATCGCCTCAATTCACAAAAGTACCGTCGCCTGGCGATACTGCTGGCCAGGAGCGCAGTTACCAACATCTTGTATCGCAATGTTACACTAAAAATGTTCCTATGATAATTACAACATACAGCAACGATCGTATTAATTACAACTTTTGATTTACGTAGGAAAAAATAAAGCCCCTTTTTTAATGCCTTTCGTCCGCATCAGTTTTGTTTCGTGTTTAACGGAAGACTACAATCAGAATTTTGTTTCTGAACGACAAAAATCATAACAAATAATGACATTTAAAACACATGACTATGTACTGTGGATGTTGACAAAATAAATACAACAATAATCAAATTGAAAATTGTTAGTTAAGTTTGCCAAAGTTTACTACTAGACAAGTAATTGAAATTCGTTTTAAGTATCGTTCGGATGGTACTAACGTAATATTCTAAGCGTTTTATCTCTTAACATCCCCTCCCCTAAAAAAAAATATTAGTGAGCTACTGTTAATAGCAAGTGGTCCATATTCAACTTGTACTTAACTTCTATACTCTAAAACACTTAAACTCCATTAATTAAGTACACTTACGTATTAGCCGTATTAGGAATCACGCGAATGTTTTAAAGTCTTTGTCATTAAGGGTGGCTTAAACTCCAAACACCCACTCATTAAGGGTGGCTTAATCTCCAAACACCCACTCATTAAGGTGGCCGCCTAGGTTGACGTACTCTGCGCGTTAGAGGCTTGGAAGTGCGTTAGATGTACATACGACACAACGCACTCATCACGTCTCACCCTAGCCTCTATGCTCGAGTCACTCAACTAATGCATAGACCCACGTTTTTATGGCGAAAAGATATTTACGATATTTGGTTTTAACGCGTCATGTGCATATCTACAGCTCAACTACATCGTCTGTCATTGTATGGTTATACTCTGACTTGCCTTGGCATAGTACAGACGTACGGAGTTACAATTATCTTATTATGATTGGTGCAATCAATAGAGAAACGCGTCTGAACAGAGACACGCTGCCAGTTATAATGAAGTAGAGCTACCGATGTGCACGTGAGACACTGAAACAAAGTGCGGCAAGAATCTATATATGTGTATATATATATATACACACACACACTTATTTATTTATGTAGGGACGGGTATTTTTGGTGAAAAGATTTTCACCCCACTTCATTTCAGTGCCTTACGTTCACACCTACAGCTCAACTTCATGGCTATTGACAGAGTGTTTTTGTGCAGAGTCGTTATTCACTTGACTGAGCCAATCAGTACACGGATAACTGCCACACATCACGTCTGTGATTTGCGGGTTTAACCTCCACACGCTGGGTGTTACGGCATCCAATCTCTGACCACAAAGCAGAGATGTAGGTGCGCACGTAAGGCATTGAAACAAAGTGCTGCAAAAATATTTTCCCGAAACTTCCTGTCTCTAGTCATGTGCATATATGCAGCTCTGCTACGTCGTCTGTAATTGGATGATTATATTCTCACTTGCCTTGGCAAATTACAGACGTACTAAATCACAATATCCTCATTCTGATTGGTGCAGTCAAATGAGAGACGTGTCTGAACAAGGACACACTGCCAATAACCATGACGCAGAACTGCAGATGTGCACGTGAGACATTGAAACAAATTACGGCAAAAATCTTTTCGTGGCTGTACAGTAATGCAGTATCCTCGTCGACAACTAACATCTATGAGTAGAGGCACGATTGTTTCGCGTATTCGTTTGGTGGCAGCTTAGACTTCTCAGTCCCATACACACAAGCGAATATTCGTTGGCTTCTAACCGTTCACGCAGGTACCACGTGTGTTCGCAACTATTTATTTCTTTATTTAACTTATTACTGGTTTGCAGTCGTCAAATGTGTATCAGGACAACTGTCTTCCGATCACAGTGATAACAGATACATAATAGCCGTTCAACGTGACCTTGAATCAATACGCGAAATACTCGTACCTCTATCTATGAGGTATTCATTTTGCGACATAATAGTTAAGTTAAATGTGTATTGTACATGATTATTCCTGACACTGTGCTAAAATGTTCATGTTTGTAAAGGAATAAAAGAAAACATTTAGCCATTTTCGGCGGCCAGAAAATATTTTTTGATGAGTAGTGGGAATCTTGAAATGGGTATACATTGGATGCTATTCCTTAGCAGATATTACACATAAACGATGAGCAGTTTTCAAATAATTTTGTAACGGTCGAATTTCTGTACACCTTAAATGCGCGCAGTTGCTGCTGTAGCAATAAGACTTTTGTCCTCAGGCGAAATATTCGTAATTATCGTTTATCTCCCACAGTTTTCACTGCTTTTACAAAATAAGTTTCAAATCTCAGCTGTACGTACAGAGAGTAGCTCTTTGTGCACGGTGTTTATATTATTACATTTATTTAACAAACAGAATACGCCAGTCTTTGGCCCTGGAAATTCTTCTGACTGCGAGGTTTATTTGAGATGTATTCAGACCTTAGTGTCGTGTCATGCCTGTCTAGGACAGCCGCCGGTGTTTAATATGTTGGCGGCAGTTTCCGACACGGTTCTGCTGTCTGGTGTCATGTTAGCAGGGTAGATTTAACCTGCAACAAAATATATGAACATGGTAAACAAACTCTACGGTAATATCAACACAATAATTTACAGACATTGAGGGGTATGAAAAGGTAACATGTCGAGTAAACGACTCGAATACTCAACTGTCGATAACTTTTTAACTACTCATCATAATTCGATGGCTACTTTTGTCAAGTAGATATTATATTAGCGGATGTTTATATAACTCTGGGTGACATTATGCTTTGCTTTCAAGTATAACATTAAAAACGGTATGTAGAGAAATAAGGGAATAAAACCACAATATCCATAAAAGTGCAAAACTGTAATTTTCATAATTTTTAGTACGACAATATCCAGGACCCGATAGTAACAGAGCTTCAAAAATATATTCAACTTTTAGTTTTAAAATAATTTTACTCTCCGAAACCCTCTGCGCGAGTGGTTTACGAATGTTAAAATTATTTTATAATCAAAACGCAAATAATAATAATAATAATAATAATAATATATGCCCGCTATAATTCCGCTTCTATTTCACTCAATAATGGTAAAATGTATATATTGAGAGCTTTTCAGTGATTTTCCACAGACTCAAATTCTTGGAATTGGTGGAAAACTACATATATTGCATCAGCGAAATAAACTCACTGATTGAATCTCTGATTTCCACAAATTGGAAACGTAACGATTTTTGTCCTTTATCTTAAAAAAAGTGTTATAATTTTGCTTTAAATGTAATTCCGTTTTATTCTGAGTTATGTTAGGAGCTCAAAATAAATATACTAAATTAAAAAAATAAATAACAGGGTTTCAATAAGTTGCCATTTAATTATTTGTTATTTTTTTGTACCAGTTATGCTTGTTACCATTTACAAAGTTTTCTTAGAAAGTTAGTAAAATTGTTGTTTGTACTAAAGTGCGAATTATTTAATTGAGCTTAACATCATAGTGACTCAGTAAGGAACGGAGCGAAACTGCACATTGCTAACACTGAACTATCCAGAAAAGCCGTACAACTTGGTACTATATTGTTGTACTATATGAATTATGTACGGTACGTTTAGGTGTAACTTACCAAAACACATTTCACTTTTAACAACGAATGAATAAAAATAATTATCATGCTTTCTGTGAAAATGGTGGTACAATACAAGTAGACTGAGATCGTGACATTCTTGACATGACATCATATAGTTATAGATTTAAACTGTACTTTACAAATAACGGATAGATTAGTAGAATTTGTAATTAATAATAAGTAAAATATGTATGCTAATTGAATTTGTCATCCCAAACTAATGTTTTCTCAATTTTTTAGTGAACATTGACTAAACAACAGATGAATCAATGAAAAATCTTGCAAATTATATAAACTGTGAAAATTCCACTGATTATAATTTAGAGTGTTGGTGCGTGCTATTGCTGATTGCTAGAGACATGAACTTTTCGCGAAAAGAAATTTGCCTCACTTTGTGTCAGTGACTTGTGTGCACGTCTGCAGACTTGCTTCACGGTCAGAGATTGGATGTTCTGACATTCGCGTGTCGTGGGGTTTTACACGCAAATCACAGACGTGTGGTGTTACAGTAACCTTATTGTGATTGGTACAGTCAAATGAGAAACGTCACAGTTCAAAGGCACGCTGCCAATATCTATGAAGCAGAACTGCAGACATGCACATAAGGTACTGGAACAAAGTGGGGCAAAATTCTTTTCGCGAAAAGTTCATGTCTCTACTGATTGCGTCTCTGGCATTGCTTGACGCTACTGATCCAGTATATTATCGACCGATTTACTTAAAACGGTCATCAGTAAATACATTAGTCTTTTGACTGCCACTATAACGAACTGCTGTCATTAGTGCTCATATATTCATGACTTATCACAAGAAAAATAATGAAAATCCATTACGTACTCCTGCCTTATGGCAGGATCACTTTGTGGATAATAAAGGTCTGTATTGAAGGTTGGGCCGGCTGCTCGACTAGCAAGGTACGTCTGTCGCCCGCCTGCCCGAGGAATTGATGAGATGAGGTGAGATGAGTGTGGAGCAGCGACGGAATGTGAGAGGCGAGGGAAACCGGGAGTTACCCAAGAAAATCCACCGGCCAATAGAAACGTCCGCCACGTTTCCTATAAGCGAAATATGTGTGACCGAACCCGTCGGGTTCAAATCAGGGGTTGCATATATGGGAGGCGTCAGCTCTGAGACCTCGGACACCGCGGCTCCTACTTATCGCTAGAGATGGTGGAAAATCACAAGAATCATTCGTGCCACAGTATTGTGCAAAACAGTGTAGCGATCTGTGCCTTGTAAGGCTGGACGTATTGTTAGGTAGTTGTTTAAAGACGAGCCATAAATACTAACCCACAAAACGTCACATATAGGCATGTTATACTGAAGCCCAGCAAACAGTCAACTTTTCCTTCGGTGTCTCACTGTACTTCCTTGTCACTAACAAAACAGAAAATTAGTTTTCTATGTGTTTGAAGCTGTCTTCCAAACCTATTTTCGTAATACTTATTACTTTAACGTGTCTCACTACATTTTTAAGGTGATTAATATTGTAAATGTTGTCATCTAACAAATACCGCATCCAGAAAAGAAATAAAAAATTTAATTTTTTGTGTGTAGTATATATATATATATATATGTGTATATATATATATATATATATATATATATATATATATATATATATATATATATATTTACTTATATTCATATATGAATGTATGTGTTGACACACTTATAAAATGAATGGTATTTACGAATGGTAAATGCATCTGGGATATGATTTTGCAATATTTCTGTAGAAAAATATTTAATGTTCAACCATTCTAAGTTTTTGTGTTGTCTGGAAATTTCGAAGTGACTTTTGCTTATGATAACCATATCTTATGCTACAGCATTTACAAACTGCTGAAGCACGTGAGGAAGCAAAATATATTGGGGAATATGTATAGCAACATATATATATATATAATTATATATGTGTATGTTTGTAAAAAGATTTATTTTGCTAAATGTACGCCATTGCTGTTTATAATAAAACACCATTGTCAAAATCATTCAAAGAGCACACGTTTGTCTGTATGGTAAGACTGGTACGTATTTACTGTTCGTATGTGTGTACGCATATTTGGTAAACGCTTGTATGAATTTTTGTACATATAAAGATATATATGATTTATTTCTACAAAAGCTCCTTCAACAAATGCCTTTGCAAGCGAAAGTCCAGAAACCGCATAGAAAGGTAACATGTTCCACAAAGTGGAGTCTGCGTGAATGCCAGTGTATTACGTATTTACGTACACGAGGTAATTTAATGAAGCTGTATGTACCCGCGCCAAACAAGTGTAGTCTAGCACACCAGTTAACCTGCAATTTAAGGGAATGTGAACATTGTTTATTATTTGATTTGAGTGTTCCTGCAAACCCTGTGTTTGAACAACTTTTGTTCTTAAAGCAGTCAGAAGATTTAAGATACACTGAATTGTTCACCTATATACAAGGAAATAAATATTTCGCTAGTTTAATGTTCTGGATTTTGTGGTGCAAAACGAAGCTGTTATTAAGCGGTTTTCGGCAAAATCATTGAGAAAGTTACAACAGCAAAAGGGAGGTTTATAACATCAAAGAAAAACATTTGATGCGAAAGTTAAAATAGTGTGCAATTTTTTCTCTCTCACAAATATTGGGGTGGCAAACGCACCCTCCGCCTTCCTTGCCATCCCTGAATCCCGCCCATGACTGCAGGTGTGCACGTACGCCTCTGAAACAAAGAGGTGCAAGAATATTTTCGCGATAACTTCCTGTTTCTAGTTAATATATTTCATTCTGTAGTTGAAATTAAAGTACTATAGAGGGTTTTGCTTGGTAATAATTAGAGGCCCGGATATTTCTCGAATTTATGTAAGAAGACGTTACGCTTTTAAATCCTCTACACGTTCAATACTTTCGCGATTGCTTCATAGTTAAATAAATTCTTCCTTGAGACCGTGAACCAATAAGCTGACCTAAATGAGAACACTCTCAGACTCCAGAGCTTTCTTGTCAGATGTACGACTGGCCACTCACTGGATCAGCAGATATGTACAAGTAGCAGAAGACATAGTGTACACAGGAGTGTGGAGTTCATCCTGCTGGTCGTTGAACCCGTGATGTATCCGGCTCTCTGGTAATAACATACAAAAATATTTTGAACAGGCAGCTGTATATTCGTTTAAATTTTATTGGATTTTGGACATACGCCATTGCTCATGTTCAGCTGATCAAACCTGTATTGAATGGCAAAGTACGAAAACGAACAAGTAAAAAACTAATATAGCCCTAAAACGCACACTAAAATATAAAAAAGTAATCCCAGAGGAATTCTATAATTTTTTTTTTAAATAAAAGTTATATTAGACAACAAAGATTTCTAGAAATGGAATTCAGTCGAATATCGACACAACACCCAGACACTAAAGACATTCACAAAAGACAGACACAAATATAGAACCAGATTCCCACAGTCATAACTGTATACACACATGCACACACACATACAATATATAGCAATTTGGAATAGTTAAAAGAGATAACTACATTTACAATGTAATAAAAGGCTAGGGAAAATTCGCGAGTTCAATGACCTGCATGCTAGAATCCAATGTGCTATGCATACTCAAGCCCCGTATATTCGTTCATTGTCTGCTGTCTGAATTAGTAGCAGGTAATGGACAAATGGTAGGTCTTCGGTTTACACAGGATAATGGATTCTAGCATGTTGGTCGTTGAACTCGCGAAATATTCCCAGCCGTAGCAATAACTGAGGTACTGATCCATGACATATTTGATACAACGTTTCTGCTGACTAAACAAAGTATGTGTAGCAACATGCTTGAATTAAGTTCTTACGTATTTGTGAAGCCGTTTAAATGTAAACACGATAGGTTGTCGGGAAGCGAAAAAAAATTTTTCTTAGTTTAGTTAAAATATATAGAAGTGGTAATTTCTTTCCACAGCATTTAAAGTGGAGGCCACACGAAAGTCTTGCTCAACACCATTTAAGCACGTCCTACCTCAACTTTTCCTGATCGCCTGTCTCTCAGTCTTCTCTTCACCTCCTGCCCACAAGGAGACATGACGTATAATCAATTGAGATAACTCACGAACCTCAATAACTAGAAGGGAAAAAGCAGGAAAAAGAAAATTTTAGTAGCAAGATATATTCTAAAAATACTCTGGAAACGTGTACATGTAACCGACGACCAGCAGAAAAGGAAACTGCACCCCGTATAAATTTTAACGGTTTATTTGGTGTGTCTATTCTCTCTCACTCCCTCACTTCTTGTAGAGTCAACTGTGTAATTAGCTAAGTATACGCTTATCCGTCCTGTCTTAGATGACAGCCACTCGTTTTTACTAGAAAATAAACATTTTTTTGCATATAAGTTTTATCGTTTTTTAGGTGACCAACAATCCCGCTCTTAATGTAGAAACCTATTCACTTGATAGTTATTTTGAACGTCTAATTTTTTTTTTTTGGGAAGATTGAATAATTTTTTTTTCTCTGCTGGAAGTGGAATTGGGTCTACGCATGTGGCTGTAAAATCAGATTAATGCTGTTTAAATTTAAATTTTTTAATGCAGTCTGAGGTTAGAAAAATGCTCATTTGAACCTATGTGAAGGTTAACAACTGATAACGAACGAGAATAATACGCTTAACCAAATCTGAACGTTGTAATGCACAAATTATAGGAATACTGGGAAAGCTGCGTATCATAGCTGTTATTTGACGAATATTTCTTTGGAAATAAAGTTGTCTTCCCTTAACCACTAAATTAATCAAGTATTTACAGCTGACAATAGCACATTCAGAGTCAAAATCAGGAGTCCTCGACTATTATTAGTATTGTTCCGACAGATTATATTACCCACATTGAGTAGAAGAATTAATACCACGTGTAAAAAAAAATATGCAAAAGCAATGCGAAACGTTTGGCATTGCTGAGTCTGCACGTTATGGGATCCGAAATATTACAAAACCGGTGAAAACATGTTTCGTTGAAATCTGATGGCAGCTTAATAAAATTTTTGTGGGGAGGAGAAAAAGGAGACTTTAATTTCTCTCTTTGTAGTAAAGACTTGCTCACTGTTACTGTAAGCCCCCTAATACTCAAGCTTTGAAAAAAAAAAAAATGTATTGTTGTGGGGAATCATACATGTATTTAAATAGGGATAACAAGTTTGGCTGCCAATACTAACTGAATTGTTCCGACAATAGTTCTCTGTGCAGAAGAAGCAAAGAGAATATAATATTTACAGATGTTCTACAGAACTAATTGTAGTAGCAAATACCTTTATATTACAATACTGGACACTTATATGTTTTAGCATTGCGAAGAATGGAAATCATCCACCTAGCGAGAAATGATTGAAACCATTACATAAAATTAATTGTATGCACTGTTCTCTGTCGAACTTCGTATGCTGTTTCTTATGGATATCACAGATATGTACAACTGCAAAGATATGTGAAACAAAGTTGTAAAAAAGGCTAATATCAAACACTTCCCACTAGGATCGCTAGCAAAAAATGTTTCCAATAATCAGATAGTGTGTCCGGTATTGTTATATAGGGTATTTGGTGGTAGTAACAATTAAGGCAGTGCCGACACCCAAACAGAACTGCTGTCCCTATTTTAACAGAAGGATGGGAGTACAACAACGCTTTTATTTCAGTGAATGCACTGTTCATTAGTCTATACGACTGGTTGGCCAGCTAAATGTAATTTATTAACTGGCATTATTGTGGCAGACGTATTTTACGCGTTCAATTTCTGCAAGTGAAAGAGCGCTAGGGAAAATACAGCATGCGTATCTCGCCTTGCCCTGACCTCTAGGCGCAAGTCTTTGAACTGGTTACGTTTCAATCAAGTCAAGCTATTTTTCATGAAAGTTATCATCATCAAAAGTTCACTAACTATTCACGTGGTACTATACGTGGGGATCAATAACGGGTCCACGGACTCCAACAATGCATATGAGTCCAAATATTTTTCATACAAGAGGGAAATCAACTGTATTTAACTTGACCCTCGGCGCGCACACAGCGCATGAACACACGCAGTGTTGTACCGAGCCTAAGATCGCCGCTGTGACCGGGTACATGACAAATCGAAAAGTGTAATAACATTTGAAATGAGTAAATAGCACTGTACCTTAACATAACCGAAACAGGTGGTCACGCGTAACTTTCTACAAGTCTATACAGATCACGGTCTATGATGGCAAGGTCTTGACACCGAGGAATAAAGTGTGACTTTTTTTTGTTGGAGCGCTAGTAGTCTTTAAGCGAAATATTCGACTTGTTTTGTATTTGGCTTAGCAATTTTTCACTGCTTAAAATGTGTAGTTGTTATCGGAATTGCCTTTATTACAGAAGAAAAAATTCAAAATCGAAATAATGCATATGCAATTTTGTATTGGAACATATTTTAAACCATGAAATGTAGTTATTGAATATTTTAAAAGTAGACACCCATTGCAACGATTCAAAAATTACGTAGGGCAGTAAACAATAGATTTTGTTCGAATGTGTTTACTAAAACAATAATATATACTATTTTTTTTTCAGACGACTTACATAAAGAGTTCCACATTCATGCCTACGCATATATGGAAACGAAACATGTATCTGCAATACCAGCTTACCATACTAATATAATTGTATATAAATGCAATGTGCTGTCTACGGCTGTAATGAAAAAGCAGTCAAAGGGACATCAATATCATTCGACATGTACGCTTTTTTAATCGATTTTAATTCTTATTATACGTAATACTTTCATTTACTTCTTTCTTTTGATGTTAAAAATCAAACTCTGTATGTAAATTTGTACTTATGTTATACAGATAGTTATTTGCGTGTAAAATAACAATACATGAGCTATTTATGTATTCATAATTTATTGTAATTTAGTTTTGAGTGTGCCTTCTTAGAATTTTTAAGAACAGATCGCATATTTGTACTTTTTTTTGCAGATAGTTTCTTCACATATTAAATACCAGGATTTTAGATTATTTTAGACATTTGTAAGTTTCTTGTAACGTTGTGGTTAGTAGTTAATTTGCCTTGATGATTTTTTTGTGATTAATATAGAATATAATTTTAATTTATATTTGTGCTTGTGAAGATAGTTTCTTGGCACTTGGCGAGTTTAACAAGTAGTAGAAACGGTTCGTATTTTATTAAAACACAAAAACGTTTAGTATTATCGGAAAAGATAAACTTTTGAAATCTTAAAAAAAAAAAAATTTTTTTACTGGTTTCGTACAATTTATTTATAGTGTTACAAATATTGCTGTAAACTATACACAAACTGGTAGGCTCCCTTATATTTGTCAGTGTACTATAAATTGTTTGTATAATGCAATTATTGCAAACATTTTTATACTGTTTTCGGTGGAAGCAGAAATATGTAGAAACAGGGGTTTTGTTGGCACATAAACTCTTTCGTCAAAACATTCTTGAAAATTTAAGTTCTTGTGGACGATTAAGAGTTTATACAATAACAGTCTCAAATTTCTTAGCTTTATTACTTTTATGTTATTGCTTACGCTTTGCTTTTTTTGAAATTCTGAAAGAAAAAAGGAAAAATTTACGACTATTCTGCAAATTATATTATCCTTACACTATAGTACAATTGTGGCAATTGAGCTGGTAACATATGAGGGGTTTATAATGAAAGTGAAGAAAGTCATGATTGCTTAGTTTTGCAGAATAGTTTTTTTTTGTAGGATCTTATAAAACGATTTCCCAATATGTTAACGCAGCCCTGGCTTAATTCACTTTATATTTAAACATGGGGCAAACAATAATAGCCAATATACAATAACCACAATGTATTCAAATTAGTGACTTGCTTCACTTTAATTTTAAACCCTAATATAGTAATGCTTCTATCAGTTGGGCACATTTATTTTATAATCTTCATTTGCCTAACAGATTGCGACCAAATTACACATTACGAACTCAATCACCATGTCTGTGGGGGCCGCGGTGGACGAGGGGTCAGACCTCTCGCCTCACACCAAGGCGATCCAGACTCGATTCCCGGCGGGGTTGGTCCCCAGATTTTCGCATGTGGGAATCGTGCTGGACGATGTCGTTGGTCGGCGGGTTTTCTCGGGGATCTCCCGTTCCCCCTGCACTTTCATTCCGGTACTGGTCCATACCCACCTCATGTCACCCTCACCAGCGCTAAAGACCTCGATGTTAAGCGCTAACCAAAATCTCTCACTCACCTTGTCTGTACTGTAGTGTAAAGTAAATAGAATTTGAGGTATAGTTGCAGATTTCACATTTTTCTGCTCAGAATTTCAAAAAGGCGAAAAGTAATAAAATTCAATATGGCGACTGAAACCGAGCTTAAAATTATTTAGGTTCCTGTTACCTGTTGCTGGTCCGGAGCCAGATTGAAGAAACCTCTCTCGTTCCCACGGCGTAACGTAGCCAGAATTTTGTATCAGGATAAATTGGATATATTAATTTAACTAACTGTGTACACATCATATGCATATATTACAACGCAGGGGTATAAATGCAATTGTGAGCATTATGAAAAAAAGAAGATTAATCAAGATTAAGTTACCTACAACCCCTATCGTTAACAACTTTTTTTTTTAAGTTTCCAATTTGATTTTGAAAAATAACTTCATTATGTACTCTTGACCAAGTACATGTCATATTTCGCTGGGATTGGATGTAAGAATATTACATTTTCTTTGAACACTATAAGGGTTGTGTCTGAATTCACCCTCTCAAGGACTGGTTTCATGTCGTAGAAAAGGGAATTTTGGGTGGGACATAAAATTGCAGCCAAATTCACAGAAAGTCTACTGTTGCACAATAGAATATAGTCATTGTCCAATGGCATAACTACTGTCTATTCATTGCAAGTTTTGGCAGCATGATTGTTACTACACAAGCCTTAGTACCATTTTATTTTCCTGAGAATAACTGGACGAGAAAAGTCAAGACGTTTAATGGAATCCCGACGAAAATTACTACTTAGGCAGTGCAATATAGCTGAACCATTGAATTTATTTACAAGTATGTAATTTAGGTTACTGCAGCAAATACAAAGGTGTCAAAAATTCAAACATGGCGTATACATAAAATATTTTTTAATTCAGTGTTGTGTTCCTTTAATTAATTACCAAAAATATTAACCACAGACGTATTTTGAATACAAAGTAAACTATGTCGCACAGTGTAGTAGTACCGCATATCTTGTCTAATTTTGAATTACAACGGAATAAATGGCTATATAATGTGTAAAAATAACTTGCATTTTATGTCTAGTACAAGAAATCAGACTTTCATAGGTAATTTCCTTTACATTTAACACATACACACCTGAAATTAGTCATAAACCCTACCTTCCACAGCTAAAGCGGGCCACAATCAGCTGTTTTGTTTTGGCCACACATCGGTAGTGAGTAGAGTATATTCTAAGCTGGGTCTATCCGCATAATATGTCGTTTGCACGGTCGTAGAAGAACAGGTCTGGACACTCGCCTATCTGCCAATGTATTTTGCTTGACCCCCTTGTTGTCTGGCTGTAGTTCGTCAAGTTACCGAGAATGTTGTACTTTTTAGCGCTGTAATCCGGGCAGTCGGACACTAACTCCGCCCACTTTTTTTTTTCAGTTGTTAGCATTGTAAAGTAAATAATGATTGCTGGAGCCGTGATTTAAAATTGTGATCGGAGGAAGTATTTCATTAACTGACAAAAAAGACGTTTTGATAAATTGTTTATCTTAGTGGGAGAGAAGTGGGCGGAGTTTGAGCTCGACCGCCCGGATTACAGCGCCAAAAATGTATAGACTTATCGGTAACTTGGTGGACAGCAGCCAAACACAAGGGGGTCAAGTTTCCAGGCGAGTGTCCAGACCTGTTCTTCTACGACCGTGGTCGTTGGACATCACCTGGTTCACGGCCATAGAGGAAGTAAACCCACGGACAAGCTGCTATAGTAATATAAAACGTTGAGACATTTTTAAATTGTGTGCATTCGAAACCACACTGTCGAACATATAATATGCTACATAAATAGTCTTAGATATTAAACAAACACCATAATTGCCCTTGTTTTATTTTGTACCAAAACCATACAGTATTTCTTTATTCTGTGCCCAAGAAAATACAACATTTACAACGCAGAAATTTAACGCTTCAAACCTGTCGATGCTACCAACTGTAACACAAACGGACGCTGTCTATGTTCGGGAGTACGTGGGCAATACGTCGACTTTGGTTCACTCGCCACTGTTGATATCACCTCTAAGCGCAAGGAGCTCCGGTCGGTTAATACTCTTCCCTTCACTGATCCCTTCAAATGCAACTGACTCCAGCCATATATCACTTCCCTGCGCTATTTTGTGCACGAGCTGCCAGAACGGAGTTTATTTCACATTCTGTGTTTTAAGTCAAGGTTTACTTTTAACTTACCGTACAGCTACGCACGTTTCTGGAAATTAGTTATTGTATTTATGCGGCTACTGTTTTCCCTCTGTTGGAGCCCAAATAAAATTAACTTAACACTCGTGTTTTCTTAGCTGTTAGCTACTAACTAAGCAGTTATGAATAATTTTGGCTAGTCAATTGTGGACGTGCGTCACTGTGGTACTTAACGTTGCTGACTGGGTGAACGTATTTTACGCGTTCTAGGTCTAGAAGTGGGAAGCTATAAGGACGACACAGCATACCTTTCCGTAACATCTAGGCGCAAATCACTTAACTTTACTGCAGTCTTCTCGCTGACAACTAGCCAGTACGAGATATTGAACAGCAACCCTCTCATTTTATGACGTTATGTTAAAAATATAGGTGAACTGTACACGCAACACATACCTTTAAAAAGTTTCTGAGCCAAGATTTTCACACATAGAATGACCACAGAAAAACCTATTTTGGCAATTTTCAGCAGCGTATAAATAAACTTTAGGGATAAATTGAAGACCTGAAATGAGTACGCACGTGTGTAACTTTCTTTGAATGCTATTCCTAAACACACATATCTTACGCATGCTGAACAATTTTCGAATAATTTTGTGACGACCGAAGATCTGCACACCGCTTCTCGATCTGGACATGCGGGCGAGTAAACACTAGAAAATTTGGCTGATGCACTGACTCAAAAGAAAACCTCGATATTGCTCGTATACTACAGCATATAACTTCTACATGTCCAATTCTTGTTGACATAGTGGTCTCCGTGATTATAGGCTATACTATCTAAATTTTGACTTACATTTTTTATTTCGATTTTCTAATAAGTCGTGATCCAACTGCGCATGTGAAGCAAATTTTAAGGTACTTTTATATTGTCTGTACCTGAACGAAACTGGGAATTTTCCAAGTATCCATAGTAACGGACAACCGTGTGTGTATTTTCATGTGCCTAAACTTTAGAAAACAAAAATATTTATTGGTCTAACGTGTAAGGGATTGATTTTATACAGAAAGTGATACATTCGTTTATTTCTAAGAATGGGGCGTGTAAGCAAATTACCATTGGAAGCAAGGGATAAAGGAGTCAATCTGGCACATTCACGTGATGATCTCGTGTAATTAGGCTAAGTATACTTCCAAATATGATGAACTTGGGGTTTCAGGCCAGCAACTAGTGCGAAAAATATAAGGAATCACTGACATAAAGTCCAGTCGCATTACCATATTTACTATTGATCACAAGGATCGATGGATCGATATGAGTACCGCAGCATTGAGCTGTTACGATAGCTGGTTTAACTCGGGTTAGCACTGGTTGAACCAACATTTTGGGAATCAAATCGCTAGAAGTTTAGGTTGTGAAAGGTTTGTTATCGTCCATGTATGTTCCGATGTGCGACATATTTACCGGCCGGTCATGGGCAGGCAATTTTTTTATATAAAAGTTATGGAGGGAGAATGAACAGCTGGAATATGTTGTGCTCTCGTAAGGCGGATTGGTACCCGTCGTCTTCGAATATTTAATTTTCCGCTGTAAGTTCCATGTAAAGAGATTTATCTACATTTTCCGCCTAATAAAGTACAAATGTTACTTTCTTAAGCAATATCAAATCGTCACACATTCAGCACCTTTCTCAAGTTTTTGACTATA
The DNA here is from genome assembly GCA_003012365.1 of Medauroidea extradentata. NCBI lineage: Eukaryota > Metazoa > Arthropoda > Insecta > Phasmatodea > Phasmatidae > Medauroidea > Medauroidea extradentata. The sequence continues at coordinate 142,814 of PNEQ01028399.1, forward strand.
GTAAACTTCTGGAGGACTGAAGTCTATGTTTTTCGGTGGATGGTCAGAAATGTGGTATAGGTACAAGTAGTCTAGCAATACCAACATTATACAATGTACGGAACTGTGTCATGTGCCGTGTCGAAGTATAAAACACAATTGAAAACGTATAGGCTAATTTACAAGCAGGAGTCCCATTATTCCAAAATAGCGGGTACTAATCACCCTTAATAAAGGTACAAAGGTCAAGTTCGCCGAGCTAGAGTACTCGTCCTCAAAGCGGTTTGGTAGATATTGAGCAGGTCTCGTTCCAGCTCCCGTTCCTCGGGCCGGTCCTGAGCTGGGGTCACAGGAGAAATACTGTCAGTGTGTCAGCTCTTAGCCCCTGGAGCGTATACATATTTCGTCCGAAACGATACGTACACTGAAGTAACACAGTAACAAACACGTCCTCACTTACGGCGTTACTACAGCTAGTATGTGCGTCGACATGCTATCTCCCTTGGTGTATTACTTACATATATACAAACGAAAAACAAACCCTGCCAAGGGCTCAGAGCTGACGCCCGGACAGTACCTCCAACTCCTCCAGTAAGAACGCTCTCATTGATGTGAAACAACGCTGTGAATGTTTATTGTAAGGATATAAAATAATGACGGAAATGTTAAAATATTGATTCTATGTGAACGACTTAAAATTTCCTTAAGTAATGAGTACATTATGCCCTCCTCATCACCCTTTACAAATTATCCTATTTCTAGACAAGCAACTTCAAAATAGAATGACTAACTATTTCCCCCGAGATTAAAGTCTTGATCTGCTTTCATGGGCGGGAATCGGGGGTGGAAAGGAAAGGCACTTGCCACCCCAATATTCATGAGAGAGAAAAACATTTGCACAATATTTTCACTTTTACGTAATTTTTTTTCTTTCTTGATGGTTATAGACCTCACTTTCGTTCTAGTTAACCTTCACAATAACTTGGCCAAAAACTGCTTAAATAGCTCCAGTTTTCACTTCGAAATCCAAATTTTTCTAGGTGAGGACCCTCGGGCCCCTTTTTTTACTGTCTGAATAGGTGTCTCTTTACCGCTCCATCAATTGAAATGCTGAAATCGCACCCATTTTACCTCCAATGCTCCCAAAACTAGTTGTATTTTTTAATGGAAATCTCCTTGCATTCACATTCACGCACTACTTAAAGATGCTTGCCAAATTTTACTTGAATATATTCAATTGTGTCTGACTAATAACTGTCAGTTCAAGTGGAGTCTGGGTTGTACAACTGGACAGTATAGTAGAATCTGACATGTGACTGCATGTACGTTATGCCTTTCATAAGTTGCAAGTGTGTGAATAATAGGTACACGCATTGTCGAACCACTGAACAGTAAAGCTCTGAGATATTACCACTGCTATAGCTAAATGGCTCAGAGGTAAAAAGTGTTACCCTCTGTTACACTCGATTCAGTTCATTTAATTCACCTACATTTTCTTCCAAGTCTTTATATTCATTGTTTTTCTCTCCGTTCATAGAGTAATGCAACTAGTTGATTTTAATTTGTTTTGTACTCTTGTGAATTTGGCAGTTAAATACACATTTTCTGATAAGGAAGGGAGAAACGAATTTGTGAACGATGGTAATTAAAACGAACATATTCCTTTGGGATTGTGCGAGGTTTGAATTTAAGCGAAGGTCTAGTTTTCAAAGAAGCAAAGATCATGTTTTTAGTACAGTGATGTTGACGCATTGTTAAACTAAAACAATACCGCTATTTTAAAAATGCATTGTCATTAATATGCTGAAGAGCCGCTATTTCAATTGTTTTGTTTCTCAATTTCTTACAAAATTACTTTTTTATACGCTTATAATACATAATATGGTTTTATGTTTGCAATATAAATGAACAGTATTTGATGGGCTTTAAAAACATTATTTGAAGTCGACTTTTTCGCAGGGTGGAATACTTACCCGGTTTTAATGCCGTTTTTTTTACATAGCTGATTTTTATTATAGGTAAACGTTAGGAAAATATTTAATAAACGCTTCGCTAATTTTGTGTACGCAGTAGGAATATTCACCATACTGGTGTGAGTTCACAAACCGGTTATTAACCATATGAATGGTTCCTACTGTTTGCCTAACTGGAAACACGTTTTATTTCAATTAGCATAGTAAATATTATGGAAGTATATTGCCTGTTGTTCGTGTGATATCGCAACTGCATACGTTATTAGCTTTTCGTTATTTTGCGCTTCAGAAGAACTTAAATGGTAATGCTGAGTTAAATACACTATAGATAAGAACATTTGAGAAAAAACGCCTTTGGCTACGCAAAAGTAAATTTAATAAATGTGTGTGTGTTGTACATTGTCACATTGGCAGATAGTTATGAGTTTTAAAAACGTATTTCGTGCGGTAATGGTTTATTACAAATGCGGTGTTTAAATGGTTGGCCTCTAAAATTGGCGATGTTATGCGTTTTATATTTATTAATATTGCTTATGTTCTCCCAATTGTATTTAGCCGAAAAATTAAATATGTTCAATAATCCTTTTAACACACTTTCGTCAAACATATAATTTATTATTTGACGATACAGTTTAACTAAAAAAATCAACACACCCATTAAATATGTTTTATCCTTCAAGCAGTCACCTACATAGAGCAGTTTCTCGCGTCTGAAGGATGGATGCAAGGCTACGATAAGGGCGACTCTAGCACGCATATCGTGTGACTCATCGCCTCTATGCACAATATATTGTAATAGCGTGTTGGCTTCCGTAGGCCCTACTTCACAGAAAAGTCGTGTCTCTATCGATGTTTCTTTATTTTTAGTTTGCTTTTTTAGGCACAGCTTTGTAAAACGCTAATTCTTTAGACTATTTCGAACCGCTTCGCATCAATACCTATTTATAACACGCGTGCTAATTTTACAATTACAAGTCATTCATTGTCTCGAATGTGATTAATTTACGTAAGTTAACACACTTTGGATAACGTTTCTAGTTTTCGTTAAAAAAAAATACGTTTCTTAGAATTTACTGCAACGCAGTTCAAGAGCATGTAGACGATCTCCTTAACTTTATAATCAAGGGGAATAGAAGAAAAAATTACTGACAAAAAATTGTTTGGTGGTTCGAAACATCTCGACCTGCTAGCATTGAAGTGAACATGAACAAATAAACAATATTTATTGTTGACACCAGCGTGAAGATGGTACCGTCCTCCAACATAGCTAGCTAGTAAACATAACACGTCGATATTCTTAACTAGTTATGTACGGAAACCTGTGAAATAAATGTATTATAAAAATAAATTAAAAAGTTACGAAAAAAAATATTAAATTTTATTGAGGTTGACGCCTAACTAGGGTGCTGAGCGATGTGCAGAGCTACAGCTGTTACGTAATTATTCTAAAGCAGCTCAACGAGCATAAGTGATATCTGCTTAATAATACATTACACACCCAGGGGGAGGCGTGACGCACGCACAGGTTTGTCCATACCGGTTCCGCTCATCTAGGCCTCGAACACGCAAAATACATTCACCAAGGCGGTTACCTTAAGACTCGGTTTCAGTCGCCATATTGAATTTTATTAATTTTCACTTTTCTGGAGTCCTGAGAAGAAAATTGTTAAATATGTGATTATACCTCAAATTCTATTTACATTTCACTACAGTACAGACCTTGCGATTTAGCTGATAACTTATAATTACATCGCAATTTGTCGGGTAAATTATGAATGTAAAAAAAATTGCCACACAAATTGCGGCGTAATTAAAAGTTAACAGCTAAATCGCAAGGTCTGTACTGTAGTGAAATTTGAATAGAATTTGAGGTATAATCACATATTTAACATGTTTCTTCTCAGAATTCCAAAAAAGCTAAAAATTATTAAATTCAATATGGCGACTGAAACCGAGTCTTAAGGAGACTCTCCTCGACTCTAGACACTACTTTGGCGAGACCACAGTGTGAAGATATGGAGGTTCCCATGACTTTAGTTAAAATATTTTTGTTACCGAATTGTGTCAACCCCCACGTGCACGTCTTCACCTCGGTTTCGTTGTAGCAGTAACTTTTTTCTGATTGGCTGCTGAGCTGCAAAAGATATTTCAAATTATTTTCGCCTAAAAGGTAGTCTTAGACAATGCTATTGTGTTTTCAGTTTTTGAGCGATAACACTTTTTCAAATTGTATTATCGAAATTTTCTGTTCGACAAATCATAGGATATATTTTAAGTAAACTGCTTGACATAAATAATAATGACATCTTTCATTTATATGCCATGCAAAATAATTGCAAGAAAATAATACGTTAACTTCAAATAATTCCCTTGCAATGATTCTGCGTGAGAAATTATTGCCAGGTTCCGTTATTATTTATGTCAAGCAGTTTACCAAGGATATATCCTATGCTTTGTCGAAGAGAAAATTTTGATAATACAATTTGAATAAATGTATTGGCTCAAAAACTGAAAATGCAATAACATTGTCTAACAATCCCCCGTAATGCAATTGTCCATACGCAAATTTCATCAAGTCACGTGCTCTTCGAATGGGTCGCAAGGAAATACTTTGACAAATCTTGATTTAATACGTGCACTGGTGATCATATTTGGACACTGCTACATTTACCAAAGCTATTCACATCTATACCTATAACTATGGAATGGAACACTTTACGAGGTCAGTGACCTAAATATACAAATCCATTGATATATGCATATTCAAGTTCATTAAAGAGAACAGCAGCTAATAGACAAATGGTCGTAGCTTGAGTGCGCACTTGATAGAGGATTCTAACATGTAGGTTCGAATTAGACTATTTTTCCTTACCTACAAAAGTTTCAGATGTCGCAACATATGATCACTTTGATGGACAGTGCTTCTGTTGATTCGTGTTTTGCGTGACTATCTGGACTAGTGTGATATGTTCATGACAGTGGATTACTGTAAGGTGAAACATTCGAAGATCGTAGTGTTTGCAAATTTCACAGATGTGGTCACACAGCCTTTCCATGTACAGTTTCTACTATGGATGTTTTTATTCTGCAACACACAACCCGACAAGTTATATTTATTAGATCTGAATACGTTTAAGACCGCTATGCATCGAAAAATAATCGTGATTTTATAATTGCACAAAACACTCTTACGCGTTACATTAATAGTGGGCCTAATTTCCCACATATGAAACATTTTTTCGGTGCCATTTGTTTCGTACAACATTTTTTTTTTCATTAACCCAAAGTAATAACTATTAAAACGATGCGAAGGAAATAATTTTGAGTGAAAGTAAATGTATTGAGTTATATGACACATTTTTTAATTCACGTAAAAATTACTTTTTAGAGTACAGATTCTCAAAGATATGAAAATATTTTGGTCCATTCAACAATTTTTTAATACAAACAATTTGTACGTGAAATCACAAATGTGACATTCTGTAGTTTAATACATATACATTCACTCAAAAATTATTTCATTTATATAGTTTGAATAGTTTTCACTTTGGGTAAGTAGGGAAGATAGTCAAATCACTTGTTTGACAAAACTATGGCACAGTAAAATGATACATTTGTGGCAAATTACAGTACTATTGATGTAATGTGTAATAGTTGGATAGTATTTAACATAAATATAAAATTACGACTTTTTCCGCGCAGAGAACACTTAACAGCGGACAGATTAATAACGGAATAATGTGAGATCTGGATAAAAATAAAGTGAAAGTTCGTAAATGAATCGAAATTTGTTAGTAAAATAAACTCGATCTTAAGAGACAATGTTTGGTAGTTTGTTTATTTTTTTCCGTTTTCAAACCATAACATTTATTACAATTGTACTACTAAAATTTTCTGTTTTACAACACATAGGATATATTCTTAACAAACTGCTTGACATAAATAATAATGTAATATTTCATAAATTTGACATACATAATCATTACAAGGGAGTTAATAGTTAACTTTCAAATATATTTACAGGTCCAGTATAAAATTAACATTAACGCTATTATGATCTCAAAAATTCTTTAAAAAAATATCGTATATGCCTCAACACTGCTACATTTACCAAAAAATAGTTTAAAACAGAAGTGACTGCCGAAAATCTAAATATTAAATTTAGCATCTAGCTTTTCATCTTAACGTGGTACCAGCATTGGAGCAGTTGACAAGCTTTGGATACTGCTCAGTGAAGTGAGGTCTGTATTCACGTGATTCACGAAGTTTTCAATTATTTTAAATTGTGACTTGGTAAAACTGTTAGGCGTATGTCAATTGCAATTCACGACTAATAACGGGGATAGATTTCAATTCCCGAAACGTAGCAGTCTTCGTTGTTTGAAACCTGTGTCTTCTGATGTCGTATAGTCATTTATGTGCTGTCCACTGTCGTCCTTGTCAATTTCCATTGTTTTATCACATGAAGTGTTTGTTTTCGTATGTTTGTTCTACTGGTATTATGTAGCAATTCTGACAGAATTTCCAGCTTGGGGTTTCTGTGTATCCCTTGCTGACTTCTGTGTTAGTCGGTTGTGTAATAGTTATTTATATGTTGTCAAAAGTTGTCTGTCGAATTTCATTACATTTTGACCTTCAGTGTTTCTCCATGTTTTTTTTATTTACGTCTGACTGTTATGTTGCATTTTGTCTGGACTCTAAATACGGTGTTTCTTGATAAACAAAAAATATATTTTTTCGTCAAGTAACGCAGTTCTTTCTTTACGACCAACTGTCTTATTGTCTTCGTGAATTCCTTGCTTATTGTTTTTACAGGCTTCAGCAACAAATCGTAAACAACTCTCTTTGTTCACAAACCCGTAAATTTTCATTCGCTATCAGTTTTAGTTAATTTCCTGAATGATGCAATCAGTAATTTAGAAAATCTTCACAAAAGTAAAACAGTGTTAACTATTTTAAATCAGTGATTCTTGTCGTAAGAAGTTTTTTTTTTTTTTTTTTTTTAGAGGTCCCTCATAAACTTAATAATTTGGCTTTCACATTATCTACACCATGCACCAGTGGCGTATCGTGGTCGAGTTCTAAGGCATGCGGTGCTAAACAATGACATTTACCAACACTGAGTTGTCTGTGAGACCGTTAAACTTGTAGACGCAGGCACACTCTTCTTCCAGTAGCGTACAAGAGGCTAGGAACATACATTCCAATAATATTCCTCGGTCTACACAACACATGTTTATTGGATATGAAAGGTAAGCATATTGAGTCCTCGTGCTCATAGCGTATAGTCGGAGCTTATATTGCGTGCCTTGGAACGCGACCACGATACGCCAATGCCATGCAGGGTCACGACAATAGGGAAATTTCACATTCAACTCTATAGAACATACTAGGTGGCATTCAGGCCCAATCTTGTGGCGTGACTGTGACAGCGAGCAGTCAAAGATCAGCTGTTGTCTGTTTAAGTGCACATATATTCTTGGAGGCTAAGATAATGGTGAATGAACCCGCGAATATTTCCGTATCTAACAATAACTAAGAGTTCCACGATAGTGACCAACCTTCCATAAACCGTTCACACACGTAAATAACATCACATAGAATGCAGTGTCCAATGTGCTCTGGGTTGTACAGGGCTTTGATGTGTAATCTGTCTTCAAACAACAACGCGAATTATTCACGTCCCTATGCATTAGCTGGTAATCTTCCTTACATAACGAATTTAAGTGAACGATATTGATAGCTTATAACCGTTCAAAATGAATCAGATAACTGCAGAAGTGGTGTAAACGGATTGATGCGCAGCCAGTCTCCAGTGAACTGAGGACATTCGCCAGGTCGTGGGTAATTGCCGCGGGGCGAAGGAACGCGAACAAAAGGAAAGGACACTTACTCGGGCTGAAAGTGTAATCTTGTTCCAAAGGCTGGAGAGGTGACGAGACCCTTCTTTTCACTTGGCCGTCATCCCTGCCGCCTCTCCCACCGACCGTCACCCGCCCTCTTCCTCCGCATCATCGCGTATTTCCGCCCGAATTCAATTTCCACCTCCCGCCGCGTCAGCTCCCCGCCCCGAATTTCCTGTTCTTCCCCGGCTCGGAATTTTAAACGTCGGTCGGGCTTCCTGCCTCGAGGGATGTTGGAGGGTACACGAGAGTACCACCCCTTCCCTTTCCTCATCCTTCCCGTTCATTGGTCACACACTGCCGTGTTTCCATAATTGAGGAGTCGTGCCTGGCGCATATACGCAGAAATATATGGCGAAAATATTTGACCTCTGCTCATGTTTCAACATACTCTGTTCATGTTTAAACATGCTCTGTTCATGTTTGTGAACATTTTCACAGTTCTGTCATTCTGTTTCGTGATCTGTCGTAAAAAAGGGGCCGGCAGTTTTCGCGGTAAGATTGTCCCATCACTTTGTTGCAACGGCTTACGTGTATACCAGCAGCTTTGCTTTGTGGTTATTGGCAACTTGTCTTTGATTATGGACGTCACTTAATTGACTGCGCCAATCAGAACGTGGTTGGTTACTGCGACACCACACGTCTGTGATAAGCGAGTTGTACTTCAAGACGGGTGGGAGTTAAAAACACATCCAATAACTGATCATGAAACAGAACCGTAGAAGTGTACGTAATTCACTGATAACATTTCGTCGTTGCCGGTGAAAAACCTCCTGTGTGCAAAAGTCAAAAATTTTCAGGTAAAAAAAAAAAAAAAAAAGTTCACATATTATTGTTAGTGTTTGGGATATTAACTATAGAAGTACATACACATAATTCATTTGCTTTAGTCTGTACACTTGCGTATAATTCGTACACAAATTTTACTAACGATGTCTATTTTAATACAACCAATGACAAGTAGGAGGTTTTTCACCAGCAACGACAATTTGGTGAAAATTATACTACCAAAACCTGTGACACTTATTCAAAGTTATTCTAAAATGGCCCTTATAGGCCTGGTGACATATCCAAGTCCACAACCTTCCACTGGTCGCGGTATGCAGTTAGATCTTTAAAGGCCATGATCATTCATTTATTTCAAACAATTCCCAACAACTCAAATAAATGTTTGTTAACAAAATGCTTTGATAAAATTTGAGACTGCGTACACTCATACGATACACAATTTTGCCAGGAAGTTTTCTTTTTAATAATGTACCGTTTGCTAGCAAAAAGTAACTTTGCTCCATTTTGGCTTATTTTGACAACTAAAATATATGAGATTACAGTGGCAAAAATCTAAAAATCCGTGTTGTGTATTGCAACAGAAAATTTCAGATACAGACAATGATATATAAGTGTCAAAACTGTAAGAATAAATTTTTGATATATGTATTAATTTGCGTTGCAAAATATTTTCAAAACCATTGCAAAACTAAAGAGAGAGGTCTGAAGTGGCGGTTGAGTGGTAACAGAATGCAGCTATAGGAAACACGAGGCGTACAACAATAAAAATTTGACACAACGTCAGTGCAAACACTGTGTAACACACTCGTCTCGATATAAGAACAGTAGTGATTGGTAGATGAATTCTAACTATTTGCAATATGACTTGAGCCAACCGTGTTAGCTACTAATTAACATGTTTTCCTGCGGTTCCCGTCACTATGAATATCTTCAGAAAAATTGCCGCTGCTGAATTTGCAGGGATGAAATCCTTGGTAATTAACTCTACTTATTCGTGTCATTTGACACCTAAGGTGCTGGTATATATATATTTTTTTGTTTATGTCTTAACGAACAAGTCGAGAACATCACCACCACTCTCAAAGTCTCTAATATTCTGACAAACGTTTCAAAAAACTACATGTAACGAGGGCTGGTGTAATTTCTTGTATTCGTTGGCTTCTTAGTACACATGTAAGAGATTTGCAACCACCGAACAAAAGACATTGCATTTGTTACAAAATCCCACCAAAGCAATCCGAGTTTGATACCTTCTGGATTCGACCCGAATTTTCGCAAGTAGGAATCGTACCTAATGTGATGCCGTTCGACGATGTTATTTCTCGGTAATCTCTCGTTCCATTCGCCCTTCATTTCAGCGCTGCCCCATTCCCACCTCATGTTACCCCTCACCAGCGCAGAAGACCGTGATTTAAGCGCTGATCAAAATATCCCTCGTTCACTGATTGTTCCTATATTATAAATAGGATTTCCTTAAGTTTAGTGTACGTAATTTGATTAATATTTCTGACTGTGCGAAGCTTATTACGCTCTTTGTGTAAAGAGTAAAATATGCGAAATTTAGTTCATCCCTACATTAACCCCATTAGTATATTATCCCGACACCAGGTGGAACGTGTTACAAAATATGAAATAAATGATCTGTAATTTTCAAAGTAGGATAAACGGGCGTTGTAACGTGATATAATCTAATATCGCAATAAACAACATCGCGGGCTTCACATAATTGGGAAAGATCAGTAAACAGTTCACTAGGTCACCAACAGAGAGCAGGCATGTGTAGTTTCTGCAATAACTGACCAATATATCAAATATAAGATAGCAATTAAAATGTTTAACATAACTCTGTTACTGCAGTTCGAAGCCTTAGTATCACGAAGTAGTGTTGTTTAACCTTATACACTCTAAAAAAAAGTTTGTAAAACTTTCAAGGATTTTATTTGTACTTTTACAAATCCTTGCAAAAGCACAAAGATATTCTTTGTACAATCACTGGTTTGTTAAGTTGCAAAGGTAAACTTCGTAACAGTACAAAGGAATTCTTTGGACCTATACCGACAGTTCCTGCACTGTAAATTATTTTGTAAAATATGTCAAGCACTTCTTCGCAGTTGTACAAACTTTTGTAAATGTTGAAAGATTTTCCTTGTAAAATTATTTTTATAATGTTAAAAGGATTTTGTTTGAAAATAAAAACATAGAAAAATTGTGTAACCTATAAAAATCGTAAGTTCGCCGGAAATAACGTATGTAAAGATCACATCATCTGAAAAGTATTTTCTGGAATTACATTATTGTTTATATTAATTGCGTGCTTTAAAAGAAAGTAGTAGTACTAAACTGTACATTGAATGTAAACAAATAAATATAGACTAAGTACTACAGAAGTCACAGTGGTCTTGTGAGCCGACCCCCCGTGGCTCAGTTGGTTGAGCGGCCGGCTTTGGCGCGGGGGGAGGGGGGGTTCGATTCCCAGGTCTGGCTGCGTGTTAATTTGTGTTTGTCCCTTGGGTCTCAAAAATTGTCACTATACAAATTGTCTCACGAAAAGTACTGGGGTCACTCAAATTAAGTCACATTAAAGGGGGGAATGTTTGGTGCAGTGATGATACGGAAGCTTCCGCATCCCCAATGCACCAACCATTTTTAATAAAAAAAATTGGTAAAATGCGTAGATTCTAAGAATTGGGAGAGTGGTTCGTAATATACTTCCTCCCAAGGTTTCTTTTTATTTTTTCAAAATAATATCATATATACGACCTTTATTCAAAAGTTATTTGACAAATAAGTTCAGTGTTATTTATGAAGTACAATGAACATTTCAATTTTTTTTTTCTTATTGAAAGTACAGCTACAAGGCTAGTCGTTGTAATTTTACAAACATATGCTTTGTATTTTATTACAAGGACAACCATTGCAGCTTTACAAGGAATTTCTTTGACAACTGGGTTTCCAAGGATTTTCTTTGTACAAGTACAAAAAAAAAATTACAGAGTAATTTCTCTCTAATTGGGATAACGCTCTTCCTTAAATAATGCTTATTGGCTGCTGTTATAACGCATTTATTTTGTGTCTGATCTTCCCGCAGGCCGATACAAAAATCTTTTCCGAGGAATTTAGCTGGTTGCGAAGTTAGTAAAAATAATAATTAATACGGGACTGGCTGGAAATTCTATTTCTTGCGACACCTAATCTATAAAAAGCATTTTTATATTAAAATATTAATTTATGAAAAATTCCTGTAAACATTCACTGTCGTAAAGAAGGACTTCTCAGATGTATAGCCGTGATATGAAGGTTTCATAGTAATTGCCGTTTGCCGCTATTTTTAAAACAACACAAATTTTGTAGCAGCAAGAACGTTTTCTTTTGAATGTTAATTACTATAAAGTTACTTTTCTGTAAAGGAAATATTTGTTTAAGGTAGTATGCTGGTATGATAAAACCGTGTTTCCTTTAAATAGTGTAGCATAAGTCAGTTTGTTAAAATGATTTTTATTTTATTTAATCAAATTCAAGCTTTTGGTAGTAAGAAAATTTTATTTACTTTGATGGAATTATAACGGCTTTCAGAGAATTCATTTAAGAGAATAAATATTCCAGGCTGTCAGGGATAAAATTAGCACTCAGAAAAAAGCCCTGATTAATTTATATTTTCACCCAATTTACATTTTCACCTTTCCTCTGCATGCAAGGATTAAATTTCCTGCGTGTTTTTATTTAGATAGGCTTGTACAGTGCTTACATCTGCATTGCACTGCTCCAAAAAAGTTATTTACAGTATCTAACTCTTTAATACGTGGGTGTTGATTAATTGTTATAATCAGTAGTAGTGTTAGTAATAATGATTACGCGCGAATTAACGTCTATATAATTCTCGTTTCTGTAGATCGACTCAATTTATACGACATGAACCGTTGCCGTTAGAAATCTTGTAAACATCTGCACATTATATTCGTATTTGAAACCATAAACTGTCATTACAAAACACATGAAATAATGAGATTTTTAAAATGTTTGTTGCAATGGGAGTTTACAATTAGAATTTTTTAGTATGTCCACAAGTTAATAAATTCTAACATGAAATAACATAAGTAATTCAAGAATTCATGTTCCGTTCAGTTCTGCTACCATGTACAAAGCCACAGCACTCACAGCAATAATTAGGTTTTCCGTACTGTGTCTGTTATCATAGATCATGTTCATTGGATAAGGAGAAATCTTCATAGCGAACGATTTCTAGCGAGAATCATACTTATACCATATGTCGACAAAATTTGAACTACAACGTATGTAGGACGGAGTGATGACTGAGGCAGTGTGCGTTGATGACGGTAATTTCCCAACGACCCGATCGCGTCAGTTCTGCGTTGCCTCTTAATAATATTGAACCAGTCATTTGAGAAAGAACGTAAATTTCCAACCAAAATTAGTTGTGAGTTTTATAATTTTGTACCAATGTCGTTAATAAAGTATCCTGTTTCTCAAACCATCTCATAGTTCAGTACCTTAACAAACTCGCAAATGACACTTAACGTGATTTAATAATACCTATGTTTGCCTACTTACAAACGTATTACACCCACAACTTATTTTGGTTGTAAATAAACTTACGTTGTTTCTTATATGACTGATTTAATTACGTAGTCAGCAAACACTTATATAAGACCACGAAAAATAGTTTTAAGGACCAGTATGAAATACAGAGAGGTCGTATAGTTTAAATTTATTTTATTATTGTTGTCTATAGACAGGATAATTCGCAAATATATAGAATATTTTTAAAAATCCCGACTCACAGGTCACTAAATTGCAAATCGATCAGACCCATAGAATTGCTCACATTCACTAAAAAATAAACTAGAAAAGAGATGGTTATCTTTGAACGGCTGAACAGATTTCCTTGTATCATAGCTAAGAACAATCTCGATCATGTAAGCTTTAAACAAAAAAAAAATTCGCATCGAAATCGGTACATTCGTTTAGGAGCTGCGATGCCACAGACAAACACACAGATGCACAGACACACAAGTCAAACTTATATCACCTCTCTTGATAATTCGTTGCCAAATATACAAAAAATGTGAGGCAACTGCTGTTACTGTTGAAATATACGAAGTAACGGCTGGTGATATCACACAGAGGTTTATTATGTAGTGCTCACTTTATCCCGATCGGTCTATAACCCAATAACGTAACTGCACTGCATGGCGAGAGACAAAGGTAGCCCATGTAACACAGCTTAATTATGCACGTGATCAGGGGCGTCACTTCAGGTTTTTCTGGAGGAGAGGGGGGCAAGATTTTGTTTTCTGGCGACAGTGACCTTGTTGCATCTTTTTTATTAATTAAGCATGTATATTTTAGATACTTTAAAATACTTAAGTTAGCATCATTTACATTAAAAAATACAAAAAATATATTTATACACATAAAATTCTAAATCCAGCCCCAAATGACGCCCCTGCGCATGATAAAATAAAAGTACAATTGTACAAAGAAATTTAATTAAAACCATAATTGTTTATAAATTATACTTTAAGTTAATATGGAATACAACGAATGAAAAGTGACCAACTGAACAACGATAAAAAATATGTGTGACCATTTAATTGGTGTAATAAGCTATAAAAGCGTGGCCTATAATAGAATAATTAAGAATTATTTTGTGATTTGTGGTCATGTTGGTTAGTCTCTTATGTCGGATACTGCAGTCTAAGACACCATTGTGTTCCTGAAAAAAATTCAAATATTTAAAAAAAAATGTTGTCACCATTGTCTTTCCCCATGCCCTTTAATTTTAAGGGTATATATATGCATATACTGTTAAGCTGCGAGCCAAACAGTCTCAAAGAAATGCATCTGCATGCTATAATGAAAATATCGTAACTGCATGGATCTTGGATCCTTGATTTCTAAACCAATCAGGGCGAACCATTGTCGCAAACGAGCTCAAAGCATTTTAAAACTGCCTTTTTTTTAAGAGTATTGCCATATTGAATACCACTACCTTCTACAGTAGACGGCATTGGCAGTAGCCTACGTGAGTGGTATTTTTTCTATCGTCTGAGATATTATTAAGTAATATGTAGGACCACGATTTGCCGCGAAATTATTTTTGCCGCACTTTGTTACAGTGTCTCACGTGCACATCTTCAGCTGTGCTTCATGGTCATTGGTAGCTAGTATTTGTTCAGAAACGTCTCTCATTTGACTACACCAAACAGAATAAGATAATTGTGACTCCGTACGTCTGTAATTTGCCAAGGCAAGTGAGGGTAAAATCATCCAATCACAAGAGCCGCAGACGTGCACATGACGCATTGAAACCAAATGTTGCAAAAATATTTTCGCCATAAAACTGTGCCTCTAGTCATATATCATGTATTTTACATTTGTACACTGGAAAAAAGCTTTTGTAACAAATTAACAATTTATAATTATTTTGTTGTTAAACATAACATTATTTTCCGTGGTTATACATTTTAGTGGTGACAACACAATGTTTTTGGTGTTAGCACAAAATCTATGTTGCCATCTCAATACTAGAAATATGTGTAGCTCCCACTACATTTATTTCCGTGCACTGTTAATATAAGTTTCTCTTTCGTGAGTGTAATTTGTGTCATTACATATAAGTGTATTTTACACCTAATTTTTAGTGTTGATCATGTCAGGCAGTAAAACTTTATGTGCCGATTAAATGATGTGAACTATAATCCCACTATGGCTAGGAGTAAAACAATCTAATTGGGAAAGTCGTCTTTCTGGGCCTTACACGTGACGTTAACGACAATGTCACCTTACCCTCCTCTAAGCCTCGTGGATTCCATCCCCCTCCGGGTCACGTGAACAGTTAAGTCCATTATCCGGGCCAAGCACGCAGAGGTTGTAGACCTTAACGTCACCGTGGGACGTGCTCGAATATCTCCCACCCCGTCACTTCGGTGGTTAACCAACCGGCCGTTTTCTGTTCAGCCATGGCGCAGGGAGGGAGAAAAAAATTAAAGTGTGAATTACGCCGTGGAACAAATTGGCTCGTCCTGGTATTAAAAGCTCGCAATGCCCTGGTAGGTTGTGAGTAAGGGTGGGTTTTAATGGCCAGCGAGGGTGATGGCTGAAGTCATTCTAGTGCTGGAGTTTACTGCCGTAGTTAAAGTGCCGTATACACGTGCCGACAGAAGACTGGGTGCATCGCTCACAAAGCACCACTCTTACCGCATAAAGAGCAGCAAACACACCGGATAGAGACGTGCTGGGGTAACGGCCCTGGTTTAAGTGGATTCAGATTTTAGTTTCCTCTTCGCCTCCGGGAGCTTCGTAAAGACGTGCAACAACTATACACTCCCGATAACAGATTCGGAAGGCTCGGTTTTGTGAGAAACACTTTAGGAATCTTTATTTCCGCGAAAAAGATTTTGGCGTAAACTTGTTCCAATGCCTCATATACACACCTGCTTCATGATCAGCGATTTGCGTGTTTTCGGGTTCATCAACTGCGTGCCAGAATCGTGATTGTCCAGTCAAATAGGAAGAAACAAATGAAGAGAAGGTAAGGCACGTGGACTTGACATCTCGTCGACAGCGAGGTCGTTATAGACGGGGACACACAACTTGATACAATGACAGGAGCTGGGAGAGGAGTCAGCCATGGCCTTTGTTAAGGAACCTTCCCAATTTTCGCCTGCAATAACTTCAGGAGACCATGTAAAAACCAATGCAGGATGGCCGGAGGCGGAAATGGAACCCGAGTCCTCCCGAATTTTAGTCAAAAGTAATACCGTTGCTCAATCTCGCTCAGTCAAACGAGGAGAAAAAAGTCGGGAAATTTCAACACTACAGTGGACCTTTGTGGAATGATTCTGTAAGGATAACTAATGATTATGGTTTATCGCGGGAAAACTTGACTGTTTGCTGGGTTTCAACGTACATTCAGTTTACAGCAAGATTACTGGCTTTCGTTTGTGGTTGAAACTCTTGCCTTATTTGACCGAGCCAGTAGGAATATCGATATCGTAATATTTCGTGCCTGTTATTGGTTTGCATACAGATACGTTGCACATCAGCCAATCATATATGTTGCAAGAAACTACAGCGTTTTCAAGGGTATGTTGGCACAAAACATTATCGCGATACACCATCATCTCTACTAATGATTAGTCGAGGCACGAGTATTTCGCGTATTGATTGTAGTTCAGGCTGAACGCCAGTAACCTGTATATCACTGTAACTTCCGTGATTATACGACAACTTTGGAGGTTGCAAGCCAGTAGTAAGTAATAAAATAATTCGTGGGGCTACCCACTTGTACTGTTAGGAGCCAATGGATATTCGACTTTGGCCAGCGTGTGTATAGGACTGAGAAGTGTAGACTGCTGCCAGATTAATACGCGATATACTCGTGCCTCTTATGATTAGAGACCGGATAAATTCGCAGGTTCAATGACCTGTAGGCTAGCTTCCAAGAATATATGTGAAACCGTGAAGACAGCAGCTGTTTATTAGCTGCTCGCTGACACAGTGAAATGGGCCTGTATTCAACTACAGTCTTATTACTGGATCAACTACTGCCAGGGAGTGTCGAGTAAGTCAACGACCAATTATGAACGTGACACATACCTACAGTTGCTGGAACTCTAGCTTGCACCTAAAAGAAAACGCGAAATTTTCAGGTCTCTACTAATGATTCAGTGAATATCCTGCTGTGTAATTAGAGGGGCAAGAAGTGATTTGGTACAATTTTGCGTTAGGGTTTTTATGTCTATACATCAGTTCTAAAACGTGAGAAATCTGTACATTACTTTTGTACGTGCAACTGCGTATTTGATTGATTCAGTAAGCAGCCTGTTTTACCATATCACGTAAACAGGATTTATTTACTGATTTGCTGCTTGTTTGTTATTGTTAAAATTATGTTACGAGGCGTAAGTGATGTGTGTCTCGTTACAGCGTTGTGAAAATTGTTGCACAAGTGTCTAGAGACTGAATGGTCTGAACGTGAGACTCTGTTTTGAATACTTAAAATAATGGAAACTGCACTGATGAATATAACTAAAACTGTTATGAATAAATTATTCTGTTACTAAATATACACGGATGGTGCTTTAGGTTTGACAAGGGAAGTGGTGACTAGCTGATATTAAATTTTAATGTTTTTCTCAGACTTAGCGATGGATCTTATGGTAAGTCTTCCCTGTTTTGCCAGTGATAAGTGTTGAGAATGATGATACAATGAGTGTATCTGAAACCATTTTTCATGAAATATAAATGTTAGATGATCAAAGATTTTTTTTGACACTACATTATCTTGAGATTTTGAAATGTTTGTTGCAATGGGAGTTTAAATTATAATTTGTTGATTTGTTGACATAGCCTACGTCATTGCTTATGTTTTGTTGACCAAACTTGTATTGAATTGAAGACAAAGTGACAAAGTACAAAAAAAGGCACAAAAAGTCTCAGAGAACAAAAGAAAAATAATCCCAAAGGAATTCCATTAGTTTTTTTTAATTATAAATAAATATCTATATTTATCAGCCAGAATTCTAAATATATAATTCTGTCAAGAATTTGACAATACCCAAACACAAAAGATAGACACAAAGAAAAACCAGATTTCCGATATGAGAAAAGATGGAAGTAGACATAAGTAGTGGACAGTGTATAACAAATAAAACACAAGAGACAACACAAAACAAGTATAAATCAACTGACGAAATTCTTCTGGGATCGTTTTTCTTCTGTATTCTGTGATTTTTTTGTGCATTTTTATACTTTGTAACTTCATATTTCCATTCAAGTTTGGTCAACGAAACGTGAACAATGGCGTATGTCCACAAACCAATAAATTTTAATTACATTTTCATCTTGTGAGTGTGCAGAAAGCGAATGATGTCTGCTTAGTTATGAAATGAAATGTTGCAGATAACTTTTGTCACAGAGCAGCATATTTGACAACATCCTACAAGGAGGTAATTCAACAGGTAGCTACCGGCTCGCTCACAAAGCTATCGACTCAAATAAACGTAAGAGGTTTTGTTATAAATTATAATCACAAAAGTATTATGTTTGTTTTATACCTATTGTGTAAAGGAGAATGAATTTAGTACGTATTTTTTATTAAAATCTTCAGTATTTGTTGTGTCTGGAGTGATGCACTACTGGTACAAGATGGGCGATCAGTTTTTTTTTTAATATTAAGAACTTACTCTAACTTAACTGTGTCAGCTGACAAGGGTATACGGAATGGATATATTACAGTATAAGTGGACGAACTTCAAAATTTAATTTTATAGTTAGTAACATGTTTCTTAAATGTGGTTGAGTAGAGATGCAAACCTGTAATATTTATTTGGTTTAGACAGTGGTAGGAACGTTTATCATTGCTGGAACTATTTTCCTTTATTAATCATGTCGTGTACGGTATGCGCGTGTGAATTTGAGATCGAGTACGGAAATGCATTGTTATGTGTGTGTGCGTGTGTACAGTTACTATCGAGTAATGACTTTCAGTGCTGGGGCCAGTGATTATATGTACACGTGTGTGTGTGCGTGTACAAGTGTGTGTGTCTTGTAAGAATGTATATCTGAACCGAGATTCGTAGGTGCAAAGCTGAGTTTGGATACTAATCTTTGACATCCTGGAACTTTTAAAAAAACAAATATATTGATAATATTGTGTATGTGCACGTTTAGTTGTGATGTTGATATATTTAAGTAATTTAATTAATGATCATAATTTTTGGTAGGTACTATTGTAGAAAGTTATTAGTTATCAGCTATCATGTTTGCTCGTGTATGTGATATTATCTCTCGGGATGTATGAAATGAGTGATAATGTTGACGATTGCCACCAATAATTATTTGTATAGCTGTCTCATTTAATTAATTGATAGATCTTTCTGAATATATGAAACGTGAGTCACGACATGATTTTTTTTTTTTTTTTTTTTTTTTAAGTGTAGCCTGCCTGTATATCAGACAACCTGTCCCTTTACGGCTTCACCCGCATGTACTATAGAAAAGAGTAACTTACTTTTAATTACGTATTAATTGATGGTGTTACTATATTCTCTGTATATCTTTAAAACAACAAATAGAAACAGGTTTGTCCAGTCGACTTCGCAGAGAGTACTTTAATTGCAGAACATATTTTATTTAAAATTCATCTTTATATCTCTATAAAATAGCTGCCCGTCTGCGGCTTTGCCCGCGTGAAATTATGTAATGTAAACAGTAACACTGGATTAATTGTGTGATGAAGGAATTTGACAGCTAGCGTACTCAATGACAGTGAACTATAATTAACTGTCTTAGCTCAGTGTAAAGAGCGCGCGCAATATGCTCGTATGATGTCATAGTAATTCCCATCGCAAAGACTTGCACGGAATACGAACCCGTAACCCCATCCTTCCCACACCAAAAACTTTATACAATACCTGAGTGAATGTTAAAGGCAGGCCGTGATATTTCTTTCGTATATACAGGCTACAGTACAAAAAGGTTTCATTTATGAGTAGGTTGGCAAAAAGAAACAACTGTAGACTTATTTCTCTATGATAATTCTCTTTTTTCGGGAAACTATAACATTTTACTGCTTTTCACATCCTTAATTTTTGAATTTCATAAAATCCTGTATTTGATTTCCAGATATTTACATAAGCTTCATTCTTATCAAAAATCATTTCGATATCTCAACGGATATAAGCGGTACAGATAATTATTTGGAAACACATTTTTAAACAGCTTTCAAGGACGAATTTCAAAAAATCCTGAAATATTATTTTCATATTTACGTAAAATTTATTTTAAAAAAGAAACTTTTTCAATATTTTCACTGGTTAAAAAAGAAACTATTTCAATATTTTCACTGGTTTAGGAGATAAGTGGGATTAATTAAAAACACGTTCAATTTTTTAAAGAGCGTTCAATAACGAATTTCGAAAAAATATAAAAACTATTTTTATATATATTCTTAAGCATAATTTTAAAGAAAATATCATCTCACTATCTGAAATGGTTTAGGAGAAATCACGGATTAATGAAAAACATATTCTACGGCTTTTCGCCTCTTTAATTTTTTAATTTCGCAAAATCGAAAAATTCGCGAATATGTTTTTGTTTCAGCAATATTTTGAAGTTAAAAATGTGTGATTGGTTTGCTGATAAATGAGATATCAGAGATTCTTTGAAAACACATTCCACCCCTTTTCACCCCCTCATTATCGAATTTCCAAAAATATATTCTTAGTGGTTACCTACGCGGCAAGGGGAAACTTCTCTCAAAATTGCATGGTCTAGGTCCAGCGATTTGGGTTGTGCGTTGATGAGTGAGTGAGTGAGTGTGACAGGACACTTCATTTTATATATTAAGATGAAGTGTCCTGACTGACACGCTCACTCACTCACTCACTCATCAACGCACACCCAAACCGCTGGACCTACAACCATGAAATTTTGAAGAGACAGATGTGTTTGTTCGTTTAAAAAAAAGTGGAGGAATTCGTGATACATATGCTGATAGAAAGCCGGAAAAGAAGGAGAACTGATATTATTTACTGAAGAAGGCACGAAGAAGGATACCAATCCAACTTAGTAGAAAAATATTTTACGGATGATGAAACTAAGTTATACAGTTTATTTTTCGTTTAAAAGGAAAGCATTTTGATTTTGTTTTGAGTGCAGTTAAAGAGGATATTACGAAATCCCTTACGATAACAGTACCAAGAGTAATCACACCACAAGAAAAACTAGGTATCACGTTAAGGTAAGGGAGAATAGCAATGTTACAACTATTATACTCTAACAATAGCCTCAAAAATAATAGCTGAAAAAATTTACTAATAAATATTTATAGTACTTACAATTAAGTAAATAAAATTTCCATTGTAATTTAGAAACAGCAAAATTATGCATGCAAATAGTTAACGATTTTTAGAAGTACTCAAATCGGATTTGTAGTATCGGAAATGCAAACTATATTTTCCACACTAATCGACTCTGCAGTGGCTTGATTTTCCAGTTCAGTCAATATTTGCAGTGATTTCAATTTCGCTTGAGATTCTAAATGTTTTGTAAGTTTTTTCACAGACACTGCTAGACAATTGAAAAATAAGCCCACGTCATCTTTTATTACAACACTATTGTTGATCGTCTACATCAACTTGTCCCTTTCTTCTTTCGACTGTTGAAGAAGCTGTGGTAAGTTGTCACTATGCGCCACCTTCCGCTTGCTTCCGTGGCAGCTTCAGCTAGTACTTGCTGCACTACTTTGTTCACCTTCAGATCCTACAGTTTCACCTTCCATGCTGACAGTCAACCACTTCTTGTGTTTCCTCGGACTCAGCATCTGCATCTTCATTTGGTACACTAAACTGTGTGCACCTTTCTAACTGAACATTATTTAGGAACTCTAAATATGGTGCCAAAGTCCGTGTGCGCTTTGCACGGACCGCAGAGCCAGTACCCAATTATTCCCTTTTTTCAAGGCTTTCCACGTATCTCTGATTGCTCGCCATATTTTCTTACAATCTTGCTCTGAAACCGAGAGAGCATCTCCCGTAACTTACCTTAAAACTAATGTAACATAACTCTTAAGTTCGGCTAACATTAATTTATTTAATTGCAGGTACATTGACAACGGAAAATCTTTCCACTCTCTGAGATACGAATACCGTATATCATTTTCTTACATAAGTGTGATTGTTGCCGAGGTGGTTTTGGCAATTTGCAAAAGACTTCTTAACATTCTCATTCCTGTGCCCAATGAGAATACATCATCGGTGTTATTGAAAGTAAATGCAACAGAATTCTGGCCAAGGTGTCAGTTCCCAAATTGTGGAGGGGCTGTGGACGGGAAACATGTACGAATAATATGTCCTTCAAAATATATATTAAAAATTTTTTAATTAATTTTTTTTTTCAACTATGTTTATGGCAATTGTATACGCAAATTACAAAGTTGTCAAGTGTTGATGCAGGCTCTTATGAAAAAGAAGACGATTGTGGCATATTTGCCAAATCAGTCTGGGGAAACATCTGTATAATGGCACACTTAACTTCCCACCACCCACTACACTGCCCGGTACAGACAAGGTTGTGCAGTATGTACTCGTAGGAGGCGAAGCATTTTGGCCACATAAAAATCTTATGGAAACTTTTAATTAGACTCAGCCGAAAGATGACTTTAGAAAGGCAATATTCAACTATCGCCTTTCTCGGGCTACAAGGGTAGCGGAAAATGCATTTGGTCTACTGACTTAGGTTTTCAGCATTTTTCTCCTATTTCAGTCAAACCAGAAACATGACAAACTAATCTTAGTAGTTTTTTGCCCAAACAATTTGATTTGGGAGGATTCTCCAGCAAATGGACCAGACAATAAGGTAATACAACCATCAACCGCTTTAAGAAATAATACCCCTCTCCACAGAAGTGGCGGGTTCGCTCAAGCATCAGGTTTTAATGTTCGAAATGCTTTAAAATACTATTTTGTTAATGAGGGTAGAGTGAAATGGCAAAATAGAGTGATAATCACAAACTAAACATGCAATTCGTGGAACATTTCTCTTCCATAATTTTCAAATACTGATAAGTACATGAATGATAAACATTTTTATGAATAATACATCATTTTAAAAAAATTTGCAACGATGTAAACGTGGATCCTACAAATTTTCAAACAGTTTTTATTAATGCTGAGTATTTGTAATAATTTTCATGATTGCAAATATATAAAGATAACAATATGAATATATTTACGTTACCAGTATATTGTCACATAATCTTAACTTCCTTAAATGTTTAATGTGTAGTGCCTTATCTGAAACTGTTATTTGTATTTAAATACCTTCACATTAAAATATAAATTATCATGAATATTTACTTGCCTGTTTTATTTTCCAATTGCGGGGCAATGCCTTCCCAAATATTATCTGGCAAGTCTACATCCTTGTAGTCCTTATTGTTAGGATCATAAAGTATCCCTTGAACTGCAACCGGTTCTATAAGTTTTGCATCCTCGTCTTTGTAAAAGCTCATTACTTCACGAAGTTGTCAGTAAAACACAACGTAAACAACCACTTTAATGCATGCGTTCGCTGTAGGTGACTGGTCCTATGTGGAGTCATTGCAGCAGTCGCATGCGATCCCTAGCGTTCATTGCAGTAACGAAACCACTCCGAGTTAATTGCATTCAATGTGTCTCGGCAGTGACGCGTGCAGCTACTGCACGCAGTAATCACTGGCGACGAACGCACAAACGAAACCGCACCTTATGATGTGTGGGCTTGGTAGGAAGGAGAGGGCATTTATAGTTAAGACGAGTAATATAGATAAGCTTGCTCCGTATGTTAGTTAGTTAATGTAAGTAGGTTTATATGGTGAGTGAGAGATTTTGATCAGCGCTCGACATAGATGTCTTTAGCGCTGGAAGAATGTTTAGGTTTAAGTCGAACTGTGATAAGAACTTGTAAGGAAAGAAATATGTATTAGAGCTGTAATAGATAGGGAAGAAACTCTTGAAGGTATGAAATATTGAAATTAATTTCTAATTTTCATACTGTGAATGAAAGTGAATAAAGAAAATACCTGAAGTTTTACACACGAAAGTTTAAAATAGCACTTATGAGTTTAATACAATGAGTTTTACATTAATGTTGCGCATCGTATATGATGTCTGTTGTTGGTGTAAAGTGAACATCTATACTGGACGAGATCTTCCATCTTTAATGATGTTAACAGTAACTTATGGAAACCTACCCTACGAAGAATGTTATAAGCTGCTGGCTGTACTGTGACCTTCTACAGTAACATCCTTCGGCAAGGGACTTGATGCATCTTCAAAGAGAAAGGCGTTGTAGTTTAAGGTGAGAAAATTTAATATTTTTGTTTGTATGTCGAGACAAAATACACAGACAAGTCACGAACTTCAAACGGTCGCTTTCCTTTAACTTTCAAATTATATTTGTTAGTGCTAGCAAAGACAAGTGAAATGTATGAATATACTAGAAAACAAAATAAAAAGGAAATGTGGTCACGTGCATTTAAGCTTTACTGGATATAAGATTTAAGGTAAGGATAAAACTTATTCTTATAACTGAAGTAAATATACGAATGGCAGTAGTCGGGAGAGGTGATATTTTTATAGTGAAGGAGTAACATCCCCTCCAGTGAAGATGGAAAATATTCGCTCGTGTCCTTACTGCAAGAATGTATTTACGAAGAAAATATATGTATGTGAGCGGGAAGTTCGGAGACTTCAAGTATGTGTTAGTGAGAAAACTACAAAATCCAGTTTGGACGAAGCAGCAACTTGAGAAGGCGATGAGTTAGTATTAGTGAATGTCTTGTCTCTCTACCTACCAGTCGTTATTTAAGGAAATTAAGACTGTTATGTAGTGACGATTTAGCTTCTATCGATGGAGAATGTTTTTTAACCCTATCAGCGGCGACTTCCGCTTAAAATTCGAGAGAATCCACGTCAACACCTTCTAGACACCTGTGCCAATAATGTGACAAGACATTTGCGTATGCTTACGCTGCAAGGATGATTGAAATATGTTCATAAAAAACGAACCGACTTCGTATAGCCTGTTGATGTGACAAGTGTCGTAGACTGTATGCACGTATTGACCAATTAAACAGTCATTACAATACATGTAAAGGTCACAAAATTCTCCCTGCGAAGCAATTAGACTTGATGACGGGACGAACTTGTGACGAAATTGAACCTACTACGAATTATACTTTAAATGATGAAGCCATTAGAAACAACTGTTTCGTATGCAAACAGTCCGGAAAAATTTTTAATGACGTCAAGATACCCATGTTGATTCTGTGACATGATTTTTTGTAAATGTTGTCATGCTGGGCGGTATGAGAGACGGAAAACATGTACGAATAAGGTCAGCTTGGCGTATTTAACACTAGGGTGTTACAGGTGTGGGCACGAGTTCAAGTGTTATGATACGCCTTTCAGTCAAGAAAGAACATGACGATATGCTTACGACGGACATGATAACGTGTTCGAAGCTAAAGCTTCTACAGCTGAAGAATAAGAGACGGTTTTGCATGGATCTGGTTGGCCTCTAGACGGCGTAACTTCCGCACAACTTCAACTACGAACATATGTATTCGGTACACTTCAGAAATGAAACGTAAACATTGTGAGAAAGGTATTTCATGTAACGGATTTCATGGTAGCAGTCGAGCTAAATGTTGGCTACATCAGTGAATAAGTTATGTTGAAATGTGTGCTCGTGTTGAACAACTTCCTCGTCTATAGCACTGCGATAGCTTCACCTCTGATGGCGACATCTTCGCCAGTGATGGCGACCACTACCGTCATGACGACAACTTCGACCGCGCATGGGACTTCATCGACAAAGCTGACAACATCTGTATTTGGGTTAACGAAACATAAGTGTCACTTCTGTTACGGGGCCTTTGTAACCAAGTTTGCATTGCGACGGTACGAAGTTGGAGAGTGTACTAAAACACGTTTTTATGGCTAATCATGCAATGTAAATACATGACTGATGATTTTAAAATGAAGATAGAATGTTTTTAAAAAAGTTCAAATGTTTATTAAACATGAAGTGGTATACAGATTATATGTAAATAAAATGACATGTTTGGAAAACATGATTTTTATTTATCTTGAGAGTTCAACGAGAAAAATAATTCCATATGATATTTTTTGTGAAGAAATAAAGACAATATTCTAAAGTTAAGAATATGTTTTAACACAGCTGAGCAAAAACATAAAGATAGGATACAAAATAATCATGTATAAAAACTGAAATAGTTGATGGTTCTTACATAGCTGTGAGTTCTCGGGCGTATGTAAATGTTGGCTATGTACAGAGGTAATATCTGCGTACATGTAATATAGAATGTAGGGTAGAAGAGTGTGATGTTCAGTTAGGACAGGCTCTGACAGGAACGTCTGTGAGTGAGCGACGACTTGCAGAGGAGGGGGTAGTGGGTGGTGGGGTGGTGGTAATTGTAAGGGAGGAGGGGGCCTGTTCAATCAGTACGGATAAACAAATACAGGCCAGTTTCTTGGTGAGTGTTAAGCTATGCGACATAAAATTTTTTTATTAGTCGACGAGTTTTGAATGTGAGTATTATCAATATTTTATTAAATCGATTTTTTGTGTAAATGGAGAGTTCATTGGAAATCGAAGGGGTTTGACTAAATTGGTAGGAGGGTTTGCGTATTCGTTGGTGGTCTGTAGGTAATAACATCCGTGTAGTTCTAATAAAAAAGTTAAATGGTATTAAAAAATATTTTTAATCTTTTAAAGTTAATTGATATCTTGGTTTTATTAAGAATCGATAGGATATAGCTAAGATGAAAGTTGGGTTTATGTAATATCCATTAATAGTATTTAAATTAAATTTTTAAATTATTTTTTATATGTTTTATATTAAAAAATATTGATTGATTTTTAAATTGATGTTAAATATGTAGTCTCAATCAATGACCACTACTTCTCAGGGTCATCTAGCTGTTTTGAGAATACATTGGTGTCATACTGGTTTAGAGACAACCACAAAGGTAATACTGTTTTGACGAGGAATAAGGAAGAGGCAAAGAAAACGAAAGGGAGAGGGGGAAGTCAACACGTGACTAACCGCCAATTAAAATAATTGCGTTGTAGGGGAGGGGAAGGGGTAATAGGGGAGGTAGTGAGGTGACTTCATAAATACATGTAAAATGTTGTGGTGGGAGTCAGTGTGTTGTTGGAGCTTGTCCGGGTAAGAAGTGTCAGTAATTTTTTAATTTAAATAACTTTATAATCAAATTAATTAATTAATTAGTTTTATTTAATAGACTTTATCCAAAAATAGTATTACTAAATTTTATTCATTAAATACGTGCGGGGTTAGGATGGAATGCGAAACCGAAAACATTTTGGATAACTTGGAAGAAACTCCAAGTCGGCTGCCGGAAACAATGTTGTGGTTGGAAACAAGGTAGTAATAATGTGTTTTCATTATTTTACGGTGCACAGTCACTGTATTATTTGTATTCGTTCGCTTTCCTCAAGGTGTCTGTGTTCCTGCTGTGTCTTCTACATCCAGCTTTTTGTTGTTCGTTTTGTTTTGTCTGCTTGTTGTAATTTTTTTTGTCTGTTGGCTTGAACTTACTAACGGAATTCCTTTTGCGGAATAATCTGAGTTATGTATATATTTTCCTTGATTACTTGTTGTTTGGTGCCTGGGTGCTAGTTTGTGAACATTTATATTCTTGTAACTCACTGACTGACTTCCCTTTGGAATTGTATTTATTTATGTATGTTTGCCAGTTGCAAACATAGTCCCTTTGTTTGTTTATTTGTCTTTGTTTGTGTGTATTGTCTGATTTTCTGCGACACACCATTTGCTGCAATGGCATATGTCTAAAATACTTCTTTAGTTTTTACCTCGCGCCCAATGCAAGAATCGTTCAAAAATAAAATCAATGAGTTTCTGTAGTATTAAGTAAACAGTTTATCTTAGAGGTTAGTTTACAGGTTAGTAAACCAGCGAAATTTGCCGGTCACTTATAATGCGCATTTTGCACGTCACAAGTGGTCCAGCCCTAACTGATATACACTCAGGTCGGTCTTCACATCAGTAGCGAGCAAGGACGTATATGTACGTGGCTGTATCGTCAGCACGTGAGAGCTGGTTGGTCAATAAAACAAAACCATCCCGCTCTCACACCCTCATGGTCGCTGATACCTCATTCCTGAGAGGGGCTTCTCCCTGAATCCTCGCAGTATCCGCTCACGTCCTGCGTTATCTGCATTTCCCAGCCCTCGCGGCCAACCCCCTGCCCCCGTCGCCGTCCACAACCACGCCCACTCGTCCGTGAAATCCCTGTCCGTGCCTCGACATCCGAGCTCCAGTTACAATGGATTTGTTTTTCCACTAGAAATTCTTTATTTTCTCTCTCGCTTCTCTCTTCGATTACGCAGTGGGTAACCGTAAAAACATATATAGGCCCGGGTTAACACCACAAATCCTACCTCTGTTTCCCTTCAAAACATTTTCATTAAGGAAATCTGTTAATCTTTTCTATCTTAATGCCGAATGTATTTTGTATCTGGTGAGACATTCCCTTTACATATTCTGTGCTCATTAAGGTAAATTTCCTTAACCGAGGAGCAACTGCTAGCGGTTAACATACTAATATTATGAATGCGAATGTCTGTTTGTTGGTATTGTCCTCTCACACGGCAACAGAACAACTGATCGACATTATAATTTTGCGTAGATATAGTTTACAGGCCAAAGAGTGGCATAGACTATCCTTTATCCTGAAAAAATGCACTTAAGGTTTTGCAGACTTTTAATCAAATCCCGTG
Organism: Medauroidea extradentata; assembly: GCA_003012365.1. Classification (NCBI taxonomy): domain Eukaryota; kingdom Metazoa; phylum Arthropoda; class Insecta; order Phasmatodea; family Phasmatidae; genus Medauroidea; species Medauroidea extradentata. The sequence goes on from PNEQ01028399.1 coordinate 171,813, forward strand.
TTTCCATAGGTAGCTGTGTATAAAATAAGGACATCATACATGACAAACATTAATACCTGTCTAATCTCTGTATTTGTTATCGGATTTGAATTAGTTCTTTGTGTACTCTTAATTATTGCACTAAGCTATAAAGAAGTATTACACGAAAGTTATTCTTAGTATTTTTTACTTGTTACTTTTGTATATTTTTTCCATATGGAGTTAATTAAAGTAGTTATATTCATAAACTAAATGTATTTTTAAAATGTCTCCACTTTAATACAATAAAACTTATGGGTGATGCTATCGGAAACAGCTGCAGTATTTAAAATATGAAAGTTACAGTACTTACTTATAAATTCTAACAATTAGTAAATAAATATACTTTGTTGTACGTCATATTGTTTCTCTGGTTAATTTCAACCAAACGCTTAACATACAACATACAGTAGGATCCTAATGTAATGCTCTGTAGTTTAGCTGTGAAGTTTGTGGCAACACAGCACCAATCATGTACACTGAGGGTTGTTGCTCCGTTGGAAAAAACCTCCGTGTATTATAAGCAGAGACCGGAGAAATTCGCGTTTTCATTTGGGCACAAGCTAGGATTCAAACTATTGATAGGGCCACTATTTTTTCGCGAAAATATTTTTGCCCCGCTTTGTTTCAGTAACTCACGTGCACATCGGCAATTCTGTTTCAAGGTTACTGGCAGCGTGTCTTTGTCCAGACACGTTTCTCATTTTACTGCACCAATCAGAATAAGATTGTTGTGAGTCTGTACGTCTATAATTTGCCAAGGCCAGTGAGAGTAAAATCATCCAACCACAGACGATGTAGCAGAGCTGCCGGTGTGCACATGACGCATCGAAACCAAATGTTGCACAAATCTTTTCGCCATAAAATCGCGGCTCAAACAATTGTAAATTAATTGCACTTTCACAATTGGTTCTTGGCTCAATTTGACACGGCCTGGATGGCGCGCAGCCAAGAATAAAGAAGCACCTATGTTTAAGCCCAATAATATGGTTTCACTGAGTCAGCGAGCAGCCAATGAACAACCAATACCTACTTGAGTACACGCATGTTCATGGAGGCTACTCTACATGTCAGCGAACCCGCGAACTATTTCTGTCGCTAATTATAAGTAGGGCCGTGAACGTTTCGCGAAAAGTTTCGCCCCAGTTAGTTATATTGTCTTACTTGCACACCGCAGCTATGCTTCATGGTAGAGGTACGTACATTTCGCAGATATATTCCAGGTCAGGTTGAACGCCAACTATGCATACTTCATTGTCATGTCTGTGACTTACTGGTGGCTGTTATGATACGCCTTTGACTACTGCAAGCCAGTAATAAATACTACTACTCGCTTATAAGGTTATAAGCCAATATATATAAACGATTCTGGCCAGTGGGTGTATATGACTGACAAGTCTAGGCTGCTGTCAGATGAATCCGCGAAATTGAAGTACCTCTATTCATGGTTATTGGCAGTGTGTCTTCATGAACTGACGCCTCTCATTCGACTATGCTAAACATGATAAGTAGAGGTACTTTCGCAAATACATTCCAGGCCAGGTTGAACGCCAAATATGTATACTTCATAATCACGTGTGTGATTAGCTGGCGGCTGTCACGAAACGCATTTGACTACTGCAAGCCATTAGTAAATAAGGAAATTGTTCATAGAGCTATCGCTTGTAATGTTGTAAGCCAATGAATGATCGACTGTATCCAGAGCGTGTACAGAACTGAGCAATCTAGGCTACTGCCAAATGAATCCGCGAAAATGACGTACTTCTAGCAATGAGGTTACAGCAACACCACGCGTGTGTGATTTGCGGACACAACCTCACGAATCGCAAGTCTTACAACATCCAATGACTGACTATGCAGCAAAACTGCACTTGTGAACGTAATGCACTAAAAACAAATTGGGGCAAATTTATTTTCACGTAAATTTCATGGCTTTACAGATACAACGTAAATTAATCTGCTCGTAAAACCTAGTTACTTGTATGCTCGGTCAAATTAAAAGTACCTACAAAAATTATATTAATGAGTTGTCTGTGTACGTTACGGTCACGCAAACACTCTTCTTATTCGAAATAAATGTGACTGTCAATCTAAACTTTTCAACATCAAAGACAGCCGCAGGAATCGTCGCCTGTACGACGCAGACAAAAAAAAAAGAGATTGAAGTCATGTGGCTTGACTTTAATTTAATGTAATAACTTATAATAATTACCACCATTCCGAGTATCGGATACACTAAGCACAAGCCATTGTTATGACATTGAACATGCATAATTTGAAATGGTGGGCTGGAAGCTTACTTTGTAAAACAGTTTGAGATTATCAGAATATATTGCAGTGTCTTGGTGAGAAAATTACAAAATTAAATGAGACGAGATGATAAGATTTTCCGTATAATTGAAAGCGGACGAAACATTTGGTCCTTATGCATGATTAATGAATAATATCCAAAGTTATCTGGAATCTGGAAAATAGCTTCCTTCATCAACAGTGTTGTGAGAGACATATTTCACTAGTTGGTTTCCAGTAACGAACTGGCGTACTGTAGAGCATTTAGTATACAGTCTTCTACGGCATGAAGCTAACTACTAAATAAACACATTAATGTTCGTATTTGCAGGTAAATTCGAAGCCTGATGACATTAAATTTCTGGCCATTTGTATACCGATAAGCTCTCCCAATGCATGCCCAAACCTTTGTAAGTCCATAGTCCATAGTAAAAAAAAAGTTTTTATTTTACATAATAGTTCATGTCAGTTTGGGTTTGCGGTAGCAAATATCTTGCTGTGCAAAAAAAATTGAAACGTATGTTTGATGTTATAAATTTTACGTAAATTTTTTTAGAACATTTTTTTTTGTTACAGACACAATATTTACCCATCAATAAGTTTATCTTAAATAATTTTAACTTTTATATGAACACAATAATTCATTACAATTACCACATACTTGAACAACATTTTATGACTTAGCTACTTTGCATTTATAGTAACAATGTTTGTATTACGGTCATAGAAAAAATTTTTATGAGTGTAGCATGTTTATGAATATAGGCCTACAGTACGTCTAGACCCTATTAAAAATTGTGATTTATGATAGAAGTAGAGACACCGATTGGAATTGCCAATTTCGAAAGCTACTAGTAATTATTGTCCCACTTGTAGCGTGTCACGTACATGTTTTAGTAGATTTCTTAGCGGTTCTCCAGTAAAACCAAAAGCTGTCATAAAGAAGAGATCTCAAGCATAGCGTTTAAAGGGTATCAGTACATGCCATCTTCGAATTCTTTAATTTTCACTGTAAGTTCTATACAATGAGATTTATTAAAATTTCTCAACTGGCATGGCACAGATAATACCTTCTTAAGAGGGCGTGGTACATAATTCAACGCTAAAAGCATTAATATATAACTGTAGGTTCCTTGAAACCAATTTGCGAAAATTAAACAATTGCAATCCTAGACAATAGTTTTAGCCAACGTTTTAAATAAAATTGTTTCCAGTGTTACGAACTTCTGAGGCACAATCTCTGACGCCGGAACCTCGTGCATTTAATTGCGGCGCAAGAGATCACGCGTAACGAATTATTAATTTTGGATTCATATTTTCTCATAAAGTTTGCAAATACTATTATATAGGATTGTCATTGAGCATTTTATCCATATTGGATACGAAAAAAGCGTAGAAATCAATTGATGCATTCCGCGTTTATTTATCTACCACGCACTCTTAAGTGTTACCATATTGTCATAGCTTCACTACCTTTCTTAGTTTTGAAAAAATAATTTACCGTTAGGAGAAAGTAAATTTATTTATAGATTGTGACAAGTGTAGTATAAGCAATAGTAGATAAGCAATGCCAACTGTATACAATGTAAGAAACTATTCCCTCTGCCTTGTCGAAACAATAAAACAATGCAGAAGATTTGTATGGCAAATTAAAAGCAGAAATTCCGTTACTCAAACATGGCGGGGACTGATCTTCCTTAACCAGTGTTCACAAACTTCACCCAGATATCGGCCTAGCAAGGTCGATATTTCCAACAAGCCTCCTTGTTCCATCAATTATTGCGTTCTTCTTAGGAATGACGCCAGTATCGAGCTCCGCGACACTTTGGTAGCAGCTCAGCCTGCCAGCCACTTTCCCTGCAGTCTCTGTGCTTTGTAAGGTTAATTCTACTACCGGTTATAAAGATACTGTGTTTTCTTGTGAGAGAGTTTGGCTCAGGGAAAATTTCTGCCGCTAGTTTCGCTGCAATTGCTAAGGAATATGAAATATACGAAACTGTAGCAAAATTAAATTTAAATAGGATTGGAAATGACAGAAGTCATTTAACTTAATTAAAAATTGTAACTTAACCAACGTCGCGTTTCAAATTATCAATAGAGATGGTGAAAAATGGCGAGAATGTTTTCTGCCAGCGTATTCTGCAAATCAGTGTAGCGTCCTGCGTCATGTATTGTTGGTCGGCGGTTATGTGGCACAGTCTAGTTGTTTACTGACGAATCACAGACGTCCAGTAGTAGCACGCCGGAGTTATCATTGGCTCAGTCAATTAGGGACTCGCCAGTAACGAAATAAAGGCGTCGGAAATGAATACATTACATTGAAGCCTAGAAAACAGTCAACTTTTCCCGTGATAAATCACCTTCTCTAATTATCAACTTTATGTAACTTAAAATTCAGGAATGGATTGTTCAGTTTGCATACATTACCGATACCAGTGCTCAAATGACAGAAATGTTCTCTATTCAAAACTTACAACATTGTTTTTTTTTCTAAACTTGAGTAGAATAAGCCTTAGATTGGGTGAACTAAGATGGGTTGGGTTAGGTTAAGTTGGGTTAGGTAAGGTTAAGCTAGGTTGGGTAAGGTATTGCTGGTTTAGGTTAGGGGAAAGCTACTGATACTCTGTGCAAGAGAGTGCAACTCAGTGCAAATTAGTGCAACTCAGCGCAAGAAATTAATACGCAGTATTTCATTCACTCGTTAGAAGCGAAAGGTTGTCTGGCCTACGGTAAAACTGGTGTTCACTTGATGTTCGTGGCTAAGTGCCTGAAACATATCA